>JAUMHB010047651.1:0-17158 GCA_032359685.1 Pittosporum tobira
TAAAACTTATAACAAAATAGTCCAAAATAAAATATCTATGCAATAGATTTATAATTCAATCTAAATTATATTATTATCCAATTAGAGTTATTTTGTCTCCATATTCATTTTTATTCGTGTTACCTAAATTATCTCTATATTCATATTTTTTTCTTTTCATATGTAGAGTATTAATCTACTCAATTCTTCTTTTAGTTTTTTTTAAAACAGCGCTTAAGTTATTAAAAATGAGATACCAAGTCTTGACTAGAAGTATGAGAAAAATTAAGAAAGAATATACATTGTAATTTGCTTAATATATTTTATTTCATAACTTAAATAAAAAAGTTAATGAAAAATAAATAAGTAATACATCAAGTAGTATATTTTTATTTTTTAAAAACCAAATAACTACTAGTTATTTTATTAAAAATTAATTTGATAGCGCATGGATGATACAACACACACATACACATATGAATTTTTATATTAGTTTTTATTGTTCATAAACATTTTATAAATTTATTTAATAGTTTAAGTTTGATTAAAATTTTTACTATTCAATTATGATAAGTGATTAAATTTTAATTTACGTATGAATATTTTTGTAATACTTTTAAATATATGTATGAAAGTATAAAATAAATTTTATTTTTAAATATAAATAAATAAAATTATATTTAGTCTGTATCCTGTGCGGTTATTATAACTAGTAATTTACTAAATGTTAGTCACTCAAACCCTGATTATTGTAAACTTTTTAATTAATTTTTTTGTTACAAATTTGAAATGAATCATATCAACTTGAATAAATTTTAAATTGAAGTCCAATTCCATAGATACGCACGTGAATGGTGTTACCAAAGAGTTCTTCTCTTTTGATACGTGGCACATTTTAATGGGCGCCGACTACACTACCTTGTATTTCAACAGCACAAGAAACGAGCCCTCTAAAGTCGGTTGTATCTAAACAAGCCTCATTTTTCTCCCTCCGTCAGTGCACTTCAGACCACGTAAACACCAGCTTTGTATTAAACGGCGGATGGTATCTCTGAATCCCAACCCACCCGAAAGATTCTACTTGGATCCTCACATGGGTATGGCCCTTCCCAATTTGGGTTCTTTCTCTACGCCCACCGCTGCGGCCAGTCCCTCATCCGATGACCCGTCCAAGAAGATTCGTAAACCCTACACCATTACCAAGTCCAGGGAGATCTGGACCGAGCCCGAGCACGACAAGTTTCTTGAAGCTATTCAACTGTCAGTAAACTTATTGTTTTGATTTTCTAAATTAGGGTTTTGATCTTGAATTGATATATGGGTGATGTGTTTGCGGAAATTGAATGTTTCGAGGTTTTATGGTTTCAAAATGAGCCTTTTTTTGTATTTGGATTTCAATTTTTTGTTAATCGTGTCTACCTTACTGAACAATTGAGTTACAAAACACAAGTTAAAAATGTAAATATTTATGTCTCCTACTTTTACTATGCTGCTAGACTTTTATCTAATACAAGTAGTTGTTAGGAATTTAGTGAACTTCGTTGGCAATGTATAAACACAATCAAGGTTTAATTCTCAAAACTCAATTAAACAGTCGTCCCACTTAATTTATTTGTATTTAGCTACGTTCATTAGCTGATGGGTAAATAATTAAATTTGTTCCTGTAATGAATACAGCTTTGATCGCGATTGGAAAAAGATTGAAGCATTTGTTGGCTCAAAGACTGTCATCCAGGTAATTTAAAGTGCATAAATTTTGTTTACATGGAAGGAGTTCTTTACAATGCACATTTATATGATTCCAGGAGGTTTAATTCTTTACATATGTGAATTTTGGCACTGCGGCTTTTATTGTAAGTAACTATAACATGTTGTGCTGACAATTAGTTTGGTTGTTTGTTCATAACTTTAAATTCCCTCCTTAGCATTCATTAGCCTTTCCTTTATTGTCACAAATTCCATGTTTTTGGTTTCTTTCTCGAATGAGACCTTAAGCCTACTTTGATAGAGTTTTACTTGAATCAAATACTAAGCCATGTATGCAAAGGTGACAAATAACAAGTGGGGATAATATGTGCAGATACGTAGTCATGCGCAGAAGTACTTTTTGAAGGTTCAAAAAAGTGGAACTAATGAACATTTACCTCCCCCGAGGCCAAAAAGGAAAGCTGCTCATCCATATCCACAAAAAGCTTCTAAAAATGGTTAGTATGGTCCATTTCTCTTCTCTTAATTGTCGTAATCAAATTTAATGTAACCCTGGTCATACCTTGTATCTTTGACAGCTCCCATGCTCTCACAAGTGAGTGCATCTTTCCAAGCCACGCCTGCTCTACCTGAACCGATACGGAGGCCTGATTCTTCTTCATTACTAAGGAATCCTGTTACTAGCACAGCTATGTCTTCCAGGACCGAGAACTCTGTGCAGACAGTTGGTTTTTCACATATGTCAAAAGGTATTTTCATTTCCTATCGTACTCGGGGATGATATACTCTGATTGCGCTTTGTGGGTCTCTGTGGCTTTATGCAGCAACCTGATTTATTGATCATGTGTTCTGTTGCAGGTGATATTAGCTCTCCCAGGCAATCTGTGGCTAATAACTGTTGCAGTAGTACTGAGAGCACACCAAGAACACGGCCAACAAGCGAAATAAATGATCAAAGGAATCATGGATCTTCATTGAGAGGTGACTCATTGCATATGGACATAAATGATTCATCAATTCAGATTGCTTTTTCCTTTTGTCTGTATTAGCTTCTCATGGAACTTTTACATATTTACCAAAATAAATCATAGAAGAAGATGTGGAACTTCTGTGTAAGCTTTTGTGTGATATTTTTTGAAGTACTATTACTAGGACATGCATACACGTCCAATATATATAGATAAGTGTGTTTGGGCATCTTTGTGATGTCATGTCAATAAATTAATTCTCACTGTAATGTGCGACCTCAAGATCATTCTGGAATAGAATGGCTGAGATTGATGGTACTATTACTAGACCTGATTATGAATGACAATGGTTTCCAGGCAAGAAGTCGTGGCATGGTTTACAATTTAGTCTTTTAGGTGGATTGCAGCACCTTTAGCCTACACTTTAGCAACGACCCATTAATTGGCAAGAGTAATTAAATTCTGTATCTTATTGAAAAGTAGCGCTAAACCTGGATCAATTTCTCTGTGATGTAGTGTTCTATAAATATATATGTATGTATGTGTGTGTGTGTGTGTACACACACACACACACACACATATGTAACCTATCAATAGTATATGTGTGTGCGTGTGCGCATGCGTCCGTGTGTGTTTTCATTTTGGGTTCTCTTGCTGATGTTATTGAAAGCTTTGACTCTCTTTTCTTGATTCATAAGTTCATCCCCATTTTTTGAGTTCAACTTTTTAGGGTCAAGCATGCACGAACATATGTTTGGTTATTGACTGTGCCTATATATTGTTGCTTCTTTATTCTCCTACTGCTCTTAATCATTAATGCTTTTTTTGGTTCATGCAGTTCTGCCTGACTTCGCTGAAGTATACAGCTTCATTGGCAGCGTTTTTGACCCAAACACAATTGGTCATGTGCAAAAACTTAAAGAAATGGATCCAATTGATGTTGAAACGGTACACTTTCTCAAACCTATCATTGGATTCGCTGGAACTTCATTTTAATGTTTTTTTAACAGAGGTTGGTGCTTGGAAAAGAAAGCTCCTAGTGAACTGTCTTCGTAGGTATCCTTCTCACACTGTAGGTCATGCAGAATTCTCGAAATTAGGTGTATTGGTGATCTCGAGTATTGGAACTCTGTGTTTCCCTTTCTTAGGCCCTGTAGTAGTTAATTTACTTGAACAAACTAAGAGACGGGGAATCTAATATCCTTGTTTATTCCATCCAGCCATTCCATTCAGTTGGAAGCTTCTTGAACCAGGGTGGAAGTCAATCTTCTAGGCATAATAGTATCTTGGATTTTAATCCCATGGCATGGGTGAAATGGCTGAGAGCCTGAGACTAAGGAATAACCACAAGGTCAAAGTCCCATATTGATACTTAGGACCAATCTTACCTTTCAATAAAATAAAATAAAATCTTGGATTTTGTATTAAAATAGAGCTTATAAAATTCAGTTAGTTCATTGTGAGGAGTTAAAAGCCAATGCCGTTCCAATTTTAGAATTATGATAGGAAGATATTGGAGAAAATAAAAAATGCAATTGAAATTATATGTGAAGTTATCATGATCGTAAGTGACCTCCGTGGTCCGAATATGTAGATTGTTGGTAAAAAAAAAAAACTCATGGGATTGCAGTGCATCATTTTATTCTTAAAGAAGAAACTATGACACTCACAAGGATGAGTGAATAACTAAATAATAGACAATGTGTTATATAATGACGTCTGCCTCTCTCTGCAATTGAATAAAGCATCTGCATGCACATGGCTTAGTCTATGCTTCAAAAACCCGTCTAATCTATTTCCTTTCTGTGGCTCATGCCTCCAGGTCTTATTGCTGATGAGAAACCTGTCAATCAATTTGACTAGCCCTAGTTTTGAGGATCATGTATGTTCTCTCACTTCTTTCTTGCAACTGCGCATATTGCCAACAATTTTAATGCGTTTATTGTTTTTCATCAATGTTGTCTGATATTTATTGTGTGGATGCAGAGGAGGTTGCTTTCGTCCTATGAGATGGACTCGGATAAGGAAAACTCTGATGATGTTATTAACACCCTTCTTGATAACCAGTCTGATCATGATGCGCATTTTGGGTATGCAATGAAATCCATCCCACTCTATAAAAGCTCGCCTCTATTATACTATATGTGTGAATGCATATTCTGATTGGTTTCAGGACATAGGTTGATGGTCCCGAGCTTCTTCAGCACAGCTAGGAAGCATTACTACTTTGTTCCCGTTGTTTTCACGAGTACTATCTCGTGTTGTAAAATCTTGGGTTGTGCAGTTAGTTCATTAATAAAAAATATAAAAAAAAGAAAAAGAAAAAAGGAATTAAAAAAAAAATAAGGACTAAAAGTAGTAAGGGGGAATGTGGAAAGGTGAAGTGTGTGGTTATGTATATTCAAGTTTCGAGGCACATAATTCCAGTATGTAACATCATGTGTGTAAAGCAATATCCTGTGCTATAAGTCAATATTTTGCATGCCTGGGGTGAAAAACTGCCATTCAACACGTTTTGTCATTATATAAATTATTATGATATTGGCCTTTTTGATACATAAATTATGATAATCATATGTTTTAATAGAAGGGGTTTTAATAAATTACAGTGACAAGCTGGTCTCTATTTGTAGCTGCATTTAGAGCTTCTTAAGACTAAACGAACTTAAAACATCTATGCTTGAGCACAGCTTATGCAACTCAGAAACGTAATAAACTCACAAATCTTGTTTTTGTTGGGGATTTTGGAGCTTCAAGAGGTACATTGTTGTCAACTTGATGCATGAAAAATAATAATAATTTAATAATAATAAAAACCTACTTTTGCATGAGATTTTAAGTTTGAATTCCCAAAATTGGTGCTCCTGGCTCTACTTGTTTTTGTGTAGCTGCTTAACAAAATTATTAGCTAAATTTGATGGGGAAAATAACGAACTATTATTCCTTTCAAACATACACTCTAGTAAAGAGTGCCCAAACCGAATTAACAAAATTGTACCCTGTTTCATTTACAATTATTGCAGATATATGTTCCTTTAATATTCAGTACTGTTCTGCGTATGACAATCCCACATCTGATCGAAATGCTATCCTGCTAGTTAGCCCATATATTTTCTAGCCTCCATCAATCATGGCTAACCAATCAGTCCTAGAACCAAGAAATCTACTTCTGTAAAACTGCGTGGGATGTAAATCATGTCATATCATTTAGCCTATTGCACATTTAGTTGGTCATCGAGCATAAAACCACTACCATCTATGCCAAAGATGTACATCTGGTTAGCCTCTGATTCCATCCGAATGAACTCATCGACTCCAGCAACACTACAATCTGGGGAATAAGATAATGCATAAAATTACTCTAATTGTAAGAACCCTTCTCGTATAGAAATGAACCACAAACAACGTTCACATATACTTTTGAGAGAAGTCACGGGAGAGACGTGCCATGATGATGATCCCTACATTATCTAGGAAGGTAAATAATTTTAAGGATCCATATTTTCAAATATATCTGACCATCATACTAAATATGGCATCATATGTATAATGCCAAAGAAGTATTTAAGTATAAAATGCATATACAGAAAAAACCAGAGATTGCCTTACTTGGATAGGGCATTTGGAAACCCTGATAGCTAGTTTGATGGTAGTTCACAGGCATAAAATGCACTGGTGTATAACATGCCATCTGGTAAATGGGAACCCTAGATGGTCGATTTTGTTGAAAACCTTTGAACGCGGCTGGAGGAGATTTTCGGATGACCTTAGGAGGATCCATGAACTTGGCTTGGGTATTCATATGGGCTTGGCATGGATCTGATGAACTGAAAGATGGTCTTCCCAGCTTCTGGGCTTGAAAAATGACAGGAGCTTCAGAATGGGGTACAGGGTATCTTTCATCAGTGTGCAGTACTGGCCTTGAATGGATTCATTAGTTTATAAGGAGCCAACAGATCATCTATAGTAATCAAACTGTCTTCGTCAGGCAAACAAACTTCATCTTGCGGGTCATTTATTTGGCCACAACCAGCCACAGGACTGACCTTTGACTTCTTTTCTGCGCTCAAAGTACGTTTTGGTTCAAGATATGAGCCTTCAGAAATCGTTTGGTAATCAAATAAACAGTCCTTATCAGGTAAAGACATTTCAACCATTTCATCAGAGACAGTTAGCTTCACCTCCTGCTCAATTTGGAGAAATGATGATATTTGAGCCCAAGTTTCATCAAAGTTTAACTGATCCAACTCAATTTTCCCAGTATATGTTTTGGCTTCACGTCCATGATAACAAGTCCCAATGGGTCCGCATTCATCAACAGTTGAAGTAACAATAGCATTATCCACAGGACTGGACTTTGACTTCTTTTCTGCTATCAATGTAGGTTTTGATTCAAGATCTAAGCCTTCAGAAATCTTTTTATAATAGAATAAACTGCCTCCGTCTGGTAGAAAGATTTCAACCATTTCATCACAGACAGCTAGCGGCACCTCCTCTTCCAGTTGGAGAACTGATGATATTCGAGCCCAAGTTTCATCAAAGTTTAATTGATCCAACTCAATTTTCCCAGTATATCTTCCAGTGTCAAGTCCATGACTCCACATTCATCAACAGTCAAAATAACAAGATTATCTTCCTCAACTGGAATCTCAGGTTTATGAGGCTTCGAAATTTGTACAGAAAGAGCTGCTTCATCTGGTTGGAACTTCATGAAATCTGTTCCAAAATTTGGTTGCTGTTCTGGAACGAAATGAAAAATAAAAGAAGGCAATAATTCAGTCTTAATGACTTATTTCGAGTTTAAGAGGATTCCAAGAGTTCAAAGAATGATAAATTGTTTCCTGCATATTAACTTTAAAGAAGGTAAAAATGCTGAGTCATACCTTCCAGAAACTTAGCAGCGAACTTGGAAGAATATAATAAGGACTCCTGGCAATCATCTGCTGCACCTTCATCTCCATTCTCCTTGGCGAATGAACCTTCAAATGTAATAGGAACTGAACTTGATGATCTGACAGCACCTAAATGTTCAGAAACATTTTCAGCTGATGATGTGTTAACACCCTTACTATTCTCATCTACGAAACAAGCATTGAGACCCTTAGCTTCATGTAGCTGATCACTGGAAACAATGTGCTCTTCTGATGTTTTTCCCCTGGAATATCAGAAACAAAGTTTGCAACAGCACTAATTCTCCAAGATCTATGGTTGTCCTGGAGTCCGTTCTTAACCTGCACAAACAATAAACTTGTAAATAACTACTATGAACGAAACAAAAGGAAAGCTCACATAATATAGAGAGTTGACTCCAGAATATCAAATAGGTTACCACATTTGTTAACACATTTGTAAAGCACTTTTCAAAAAACATTTTTATAAGAATTATAAGAGCAATTTTCCTTGTCATGTTCCAAACTGAAAATTGCATGCTTACACGATTCTTCAACTAGGCGTCTTGGGTTTAATTAATAAGCTAATTATTCTGCCTACTGAGAAAATGAAGGGTCCGAATTTAGACTTCTCACAATATCAAAGTTACACTTTGTCATATGGATGGTAAATTTCTATTGCATATCAATATCAAGTGATTGAGCAGACTTATAAAGCAGGAAACACAAGCTTTGGTTAAATAAGAAGTGAGTTATATTGCTTACTAGGATTAAACAGGAAATGAGCGATCACTGATTAGACCCCTCATAATATCAGTTTTATATGCATCATGGAGCTGATATCGTTCAATGTATTAATATAAAGCAGTTGAGCAGATTTTGTACATGTGGTGGACGATATGGGTTATCACTCTTCTTTAGCTGAATATCACAATCCTCTCGACTCAGTGGAGATAAAAACCCAGACGTACATCCAGAAACTATTGGGAAATCACGTCTCAAATCACTTTCAGGATTTTGCCGAGAGCATCGAGCTAGGTTCTCAGAACGCTTGCAACAATCTGCATGACAATCCAAGTGGTTCAAGAAGTTATAATATCCAGTTGGAAACAATCCTCATAAGGTAAATTATAAACAAAAAGAAAATGTAGAAGCAGCAAAGATATCTCAATCTTCAATTCTATTAGGTTAAGGAACAACGTAAATCATCTTTTACGTTTACAAGTAAACCAGTGTAAACATCATAACAAGACAAATTGCCACCAAACTTCATATTATATTGTTTAGATGGGCTCATAGCCCCAGGTTCAGGAGATTGGCTTAATAAAAAAGAGAAATGCTTCAACTCCTGAAGCTCTAAACTTGGCATTTAATTTCTCATTCTTCATGTCTAAGAATTCTACCACACGATAGTTATATATAGCACCATCATTATCAGTATTGATTGCAAAAGCATATAGATAATAAAATTGGAACACAAAGGCCAGATACATTTCGAAAAAAATCTTGAACCACAACTGAATCACATGGCTACGCAAGAGAGTTACCTCCATTACTCATGTGAGACGAACCACTGCCCCATTTTCCAGATGGCACGCCAGAATAGTTATCTGAGTCACGTCTAGTGGACGGCGACACACCATAGCTACCACCCCCAATACCATACAACCGGACACTGTTATATATTCTTTCCCATTCGCATGTACTAGTCAAAGCCTCACTATATTCGCTGTTTCAACGAGAACAATTGAATCAATAGCTATAGATAACCACAACAAGCAAATTAAAATTTGAAGTCAATTTTATCGCGGCAAATCACCACAGAACTGATAAATCCACTCTGTGCATTTGGCAAAATTAAATCCTCTATCACCAGAACCACAAGGGGAAAAACATTTTCTTAAAAAAATCAAACTAACACTAACACTAAGCAAACAAATTAGTGACGATGTTTTCAGTTGAACATTATTGATAAGCAGTAGCAAATTTATCAGAAAAAGGAGAATATAGTAATGTTAATAGCAAAGTAAATTTGGTAAATAAGAGTACAACAATTCGTCATCTTACCTTAAAATTGACTGTACGGATCCACAAGATAAATCCTTACAAAAATCCAAATCCGAAAAAGATAAACGGAACTCCTTTGCATATGCAATCTTCGAAGACCTGCAACATTAAATAAACAAATCGAATATTTTATCAAAAACAGGAATTAATTGAAAATTCAATAAATCAATAATAAAAATAAAATTAAGTCGCTGAATATTATACTTAGCTACTTGATTTGTCCTCTCTCCGGACTCCAACCATTCTAGTACACATTGTTCTTCAACTTCTCTTCTCATTTTCAAAATTTCTCGAGCCTAAAACTCTCACTCTTCAGTCTTCGAACAGATCAAATTTTTGTCACATTTAGCTTCGTTATCAACACCAAAAACCACAAATCTGTTACTCTTTCTTTCTTAAATCGTTGAATTTAGAGTGTATCAATCCTAGAAATCAGTGTCTGTGAGCAGAAATTGAACTAATTTTCAGTCCAAAGTTACAATCAGTGGTAGAACACAAGTACGTACAGAGTACATCAATCGGGAGATTTGAACACACAAAACGCATTTACCGAAAATCAAAGTCGGTTTCGATTTTTTTATTTTTATTTATGTATCCATAATATATTTTTATTAGCTGTTTATGCTAAAAATGGAAAGGGGAAAAGTAGAGAGCAGAGTAGCCGAGGCACAAAATGACCACTTGGGTTGCAACTAATAGGAGAGGTTCTGCATATACCACAGAGGAGAGAGAAAATTGTATTACTCAATGTCCGTATATTTTAGACAATTCTTGCTATCCAATCCATGCTTGCCACGTCATGAAAATGATTGATTTGATGAACCTCCCCCGAAACTCTTTGGTTATTAAAAAATACAAAAATACTACGTATATTAATAGTTACACTAATAAATTATATATAAATTTATATATCAAATTATAATTGATTATAATAATAAATTTATCACATGTATAGTCATAAATCAGACATTCATTAACTATAATTTAACACGTTAATTTATATATATTTTGTTAGTGCATATGTTAATATTTATAGCATTATTTTAAAAAATAAATATGCCACACTAGTAAGAAATGTTTGGAATATATCTAGTTGATTTGTGAGAAATAATGGTATTAAAAATTATACTCCGTTCGTATTAAAAATTAAAGTTTGTAATAAATTGTATGTGATTTATAATAGTTGTGTTAACTTCATTTATAAATTTGAAAAAAGATATAAAAAAAAAATAATTTGATTAAAATCATTAAAATTGTTTAATTAATTTGAAATGGAGAAAGTAATACTCAACATATGTTAAAGAAGGTCATAACTAATTTTTATATAAAATGAAAAGTCAATAGAAAAGAGAGGTAGAGGTTTCCAATTCAGACATAAAAAGTGGAACTCTTAAAAGTATAAATAATTAAAAAAATATTTATGATATGCAGAGTAATTGCTTTAAAGAAATATATATTTTTTTGAATGATTAAAGAAATTTTTTTGATGAAATAATATGAAATAACATGTTTTTCTTATATTTAACATCAAATGGTATTATCGTGCAACCATTAAATTGTATTTTTAGGAAAATGAGATTAAAATATATTTTTAAAGTTGACAATTTTTGCTATAACTTTTTGTTTAACTATACATATATAGCATTTTAATTTTTTTACAAATAAGACTCTTTTTTTGTAAATACAAAATATAAAATTCATAATTTTTAACTTTTTTTTACTTATACATGGAACATTTTTATATTTTAACAAATGAGACCTTTATTTGGTAAATACAAAATAACAGTATTACTTTTTCGGCCTGCCACTTCTTTGGGCCAAGCCCAAGTCACAATCCAGTAGGCAAAAGAAACTCGAACCCCGAGCCCATTAAACCACCTAAAACCTAAACCTTGATATAAAGCCGTCGAATGCTAGCAATTCGTTGTCACTCCCTGTCACGGCAGCTGTTATACCAAACATTAGGGTTTCGTCTCACTGCTTGCTACCCGTCATCTCGCAGCCGCAATGGTGCGTTTCTTCATCTTAGCCTTTACATCACTATGTCTATGTACTCATTTATAATTTTAACTCATGTGTGAAATTCGTCCTCAGATTGTTTCAGAGAAGAACCGCAGGGAGGTCTACAAGTACGTCTTCCAAGGTCTCTCTCCATATATGTATGTGTGTATACTTGTATATTCCCTCATTCTTATAATAAATGAAATACTCGCGAATTTTAAACCGTTTAAAAAGATAAAAAAAAATTATATTTTTTAATTATTTTTTTAGTATATATATACAATTTAAATATTTTAAAAATAAATTATTTTAATATATTTTTCATAAACTTTAAAATTTGAACAACATAAACGTCGAAAAAATATTATTGTTTAGGGAGTATTTATTATACGCTACATTCGTTCCAAACGACGTCGTTGGATATATTTACCTCTAGCTGTGGAACACAGGGATTATGTTTGTATATGTATGTTTTGAGTGTTTACATATTCGATTTGTTGTGAATCTGTAGAGGGTGTATGCTACGCCAAAAAAGACTACAACTTGGCCAAACACCCGGACATCGATGTCCCGAATCTGCAGGTGATTAAGCTCATGCAGAGCTTTAAATCCAAGGAGTATGTGCGCGAAACCTTTGCGTGGCAAGATTACTACTGGTACCTCAGCAACGATGGGATTGAGTTCCTGAGGACTTACCTCAACCTTCCTTCTGACATTGTCCCTAACACACTCAAGAAGTCCGCAAGGCCTATGGGTCGTATCATGGGTGGCCCTCAAGGCGATCGCCGGTATTTCTTTATTTTTAAATATGCAATTCCATTGCTGTTTTGTTGTTTGCTTTCTGTTCTTGAATTAATTTGATTTGGCTGTTTGGATTATCAGTGGCCCACCTAGAGAAGGAGGAGATAGACCCAGGTTTTCTGACAGGGAGGGATACCGAGGTGGATCAAGAGGGCCTGCTGGTGAATTTGGCGGTGAGAAGGGTGGCGCCCCAGCTGAATATAATCCGGCATTCAGGGTAAATTTTTTCTCTTGCTCAGATGATAATGTTACGAGTCATATGGTATATTGAAACTCTCTAACCAGAGTTAGATGTTGAATTCAATGCTGTCCTATCCTTTGCTAGCAGCTTTAGTGATGGACAATCTTATACCTGATAATACTTTTTCATACAATTTATGGTTTCATGTTTGGTCATTGGAAGAGGAGATTGAGCATGCTAAGTGTGATTACTTACAAATATCCACTGTCTAATTTTGGTCATAACCGAAAACATGAAATAAGCTTAATTGTGAGCGATGTAACTTAGGTGTCATATAAGTTTACACTTAATTAGTTCATAAGAATTGTATGCTTTTATCCATTTTTGAAATATGCTACGTTTTCAATGCTGTTAGTGAGTCATGTGGTTTTGTACTTCTTACTATTGATTTTTCTTGGAGTTTATGGATTTCATTAATTTTTGTTACATAGACAGCCAATTCTTTAGGTTTCATGTTCATATATTGTTTCAAGTCTTTGGTTCCCCATGCCAACTAAAAGCTGCATGGGAAGAAATATCAGAATCTAACTTGTTGATTATAAAAATGCAGAGCTCCGGAAGGGGTGGGTTCGGGCGTGGATCTGGAAGTTTTGGTGGAGCGCCACCTGCTTGAAGCTTTTGAATATCCAGTTCCCGAAATTAGTTCGTGTGTTGAGATGTGGTTGAAGCATTAGGAATTGTTTTGTTGGTCACTGTTTAATTGTTCATTTTGTTTAATGGTTCATTTTGTTATCAGAACCATATTTGAATCTTTGGTGTTCCAAGGTTGTCTTTGCAATGGAAGCTTATGTGTTGACATGATTTAGAATTTGTTTTCTGATGATGGTTGTTTGTTTGCTTGGTTTCGATAGTTTGTTAACACTTAACCTGTGCCTGAGGATCACATTTCCTATTACTGTTTGGGATATTATTCATTTACTTAGCTAGTTAAACTTTAAGTTGACCACTAGAGGTTCCCATGAATGACTTCATGAATGCCCTGCGTTGATATTCCCATGAATATGACTTCTTATATGCCCAGCCTTGTCTATTCTTTAAAGCTATTAGACAATGCTTATCCCTCCAGACCCAATTAGAATTGGCTATTTACATAAAGTTATAAATACCTATTTTTAAATTTTAATTTTAGTTATTTTAAAGTGAAGAAAAAAGAAAGGTAAAAAAAACAAAAAAGAACCCATTTTGTGAATTAAAAGAAATTGTGAAGCAAAAGAGTAAAAAGAAAAATGTAATATTTAGGGATAAAATAAATAAAAGACTTTTAAGTCTCTGATGTTATTTATTATTAATGCTATTAATTAAATTTAAATAAATCTATTTTCATGATTCCAAATAAATTAAGTAATACAATACAAAATAAATTATTATTCTTAGGTGTAGAATATAGTTCACTAAAAAAAGTATAGAGTATAGTAATATTTTTTATATTTTAAAAAGACTGAAGTACAAATTGCATCCCAAACTTTGACCGAAAATAAAATTTACACCATAAACTTCTAAAATTTAAAAAATCATACCAAACTTTCAGTTTAGCAATTAAATGCACCCCATGTTTATTCTCCAGTCAGATCTTTGCTGGATTTTCAATAATGTCATCAATTCAGAGGGCATCTTAGGCAACACAGAAAAATCTTTTTTCTTTAAATATTTTACACTCATGTGAAAAGATCTACCTTAAATCAATGTTACCGACTGTTGATCGAGAGCCATAGACTATTGATCAAGAGCCATGTTTCCAAGTAGAAAACGATTCTTGAGACTACAGGAAGATCATGACATTTACAAACCTAAAAAGTGTCCTGAATATGGTATGCTCTTCATTCACTCAAAAATGCTTAGGAAGTATGATCTAGTGTGTGAAGCAATTAAATTTCCTCAATTATTCTTCTCAATTTCATCATTTTTCTCTAGATATGACGAACCGGGGGAGATTGGATAGTCCGTGACAAAGTAGAAAACAACGCTGTGGTGGTCCCTACCAGGACTTGGATATTGACGGCGAGCACAAACGATTTTAAGTTGAACCCTTTGGAATGAGAGTTCTTAAGCGCAAGCATCACACGATTGTCAGGTCGGGTGAGAACGTTCTTGAGTTTGGCGAAGGATCGGATCCAGTCAACGCCGACGGGTTGAAGTATGGGAATTTCTATTTTTTGGTGAAGTAGTTCTGCGAGCGGAGAGAGAAAATATCGCCTAGCGGTGAAGTCCAACCGTTGGATCCGGTTTGGAGGTCAACGTGTTTTAGAGATCCCTCGTTGACTACTTCATCCTTCCAATCAGCTCCTAAGCAGACGGGTTTAAGGGTGTGACCGGAGCCATTAAGTTCCCTCTATTGTTCTTCATTTACAGACATAGGATCGTTGACTAGTGTGTGAAACAATTAAATTCCCTCTATTGTTCTTCTCAATTTCATCATTTTTTTCTAGGTATGAAATGACAGTAGGTATGATCTAATATGTATAAAGAAATGAACTTTTGTTCTCATTCTACTCTCAGTTCCATATACTTAAGACGAAATCAGGCAGAAATCTGACCAGAGAATGAACATGGGATGCATTTAATTACTAAACTGAAAGTTTGGTATGATTTTTTGAATTTTAAAAGTTTGGAGTGTAAAACTTATTTTCGATCAAAGTTTGAGGTGCAATTTGTACTTCAGTTTTTTAAAAATGAAGATACATATGTATTTTAATTTTTAAGTAAGTAAAATTATAAAATTATAAAATTTAAATTAATTAATCTTATTTCAATTAATATTGTAAACTATATGCAAAATACTATTTGTATCATAAGATTTATTCATTTTTACAATAAAGAGTATATACAGATGACGGGGTTGAAAAATGATAGCCACAAAAAAGGCCAAAACATGACCAAAAAATTCATAAAATTTAAAATTTAAAATTTATATATTTTATTTCAGTTAATATTAAAATTAATAGCACAAATATTAACAATAATAACTGTTGAAGAATGTTCAGAGAAAAAAGACACTAAAAAATACTCCCTCCGTTCTTAAATAATTATCTTTTTAGAGAGAAAAAAAAGTTTCAATTTAACTGTTATTTTCACATTTCAAGGTAAAAGTCAAAGTATGGTTTTCTTAATTTCATTCTCTTTCATCTTTCTAATAAGTTTTGCTCCAATTAATATTTTTTTTTTATTTCTCTCTCATTATCTTTAAAATTTGAATTTAAAATAAATTTATTTTATTATAATTGATATCAAAATCAATATTGTAATATATATATAAAACACTATTACATTCAAATTTTAAAATTTTAACAAACTTATATCATAATTTAAATTTAAAAAATTAATTTTTTTTTTATTTTTATAAAAATAATTTTTTAAAAATAAATAAAGAACAAGACAAAATAATTAACACGTGTCAATAAACTAGGGCTACGTCCTAAACACCAAAATCACTTTTATAGAAAGAGGTATAGAAATTGAGATTTTTGTTTTGTTTCAAAATACGAGTATAATGAACTGTAGATTGATCCTCACTTAAAATCATTTCTTCAAAACTCCCTTTCCTTAAGCTGTCTACCCAAAATCTCTGTAACACAAATGTTCATGAATTTTGAGTAGGAAAGAAAAAAAAAGGAAAGTGATATTTATGAGAAAAAAAAGAAAGAAGAGAAATTGAAATTATTATTTGATTTATGTTCATAAGTTTTGGAAGGAAAATGTTCATTTTTTTTTTCTCAATTATTATTCATAAATTAAAAAAAAAAAAAAATGAATATTAATATTTTACTATTATTACAAAATTAATAATTATTGATAGATACAAGCTTTCACGCTGAGATATTCTTCCCGGCTTATCTCTCTCCCTGCAAACCCCACCCACCCATTCACCACGAATCAAAATCCAACACCCCAAGGTATGATATTTGAAGATAATGTCCTCAATTACGAGTTTCTATTATTGGCTTTCTTCTAACTTATGCTTTTACTTATTTAAACATACTATATAGCAATGGCAATTATTGAGACTGATGGGTGATTGTTGAGTTTTTGGACAAATCTGTTGCCAAATGTTGGATCTGTTGGGTGATAAAATGCATTTTCGTTAATTTTTTTTTTTTTTTTTTATTGAAAATTATTTTTTTTTCCAGATTCAATGGAGATAGAGAAGTCAATATAATTTTATGATTTTCTTTCTGAAGTGCACAATTGGAATTATGAAAAAATGTTAAACCAATTTCACTGAGAGGAAAATTCAGCACATAAAAGTGGATGAAATTTTCTTTTCCTTTCTTTTCTGCCCATCAAAAAACTCATGAACAGAGAACGGAGGTTTACTTTCTTCGCGTTTCCCTTCTTTTTTTGTACTTTTTCAGACTTACGAATTGAGTATAAAAGTAGCCTATTCTATATCTTACTGCTATAAATTATTGAAACTTTCTAAAAGTCTATAATAATTTTTAAAAATAAATATAAATAAAATCCACATTATTTTTAGTTAAATAGAACAAAGTACACTTCCAGAGATCCAA
>JAUMHB010047662.1:0-13148 GCA_032359685.1 Pittosporum tobira
CCATTTTATTTGCGTATATCTTTTCTCATTTCTTCGATAAACCCCTGCTCGTTGGATTTGTGCCCTACGCATATTTCTACAGGCCAAGGTTGCTACAATATCATGTCATTTGCAAAATTAATAGTTTTAATAAATAATATTATTTTAATAAAATATTATTCAATTTGTTAAAATTGTGTAACAAAATAATAATATTTTATTTAAAATTTAATATTGCATCATTACGTGTCTAGTATCTCATGCTTTTCGGTGAAAACAAAAATGACATTGGGAATGTATACATATGATGATGACCATATGAGGTCACTTTGCAAGGTCTTTCTCTTAGATTTAGAATAATATTCTAATAAATCTGAAAGTAATAGTATTATTGTCTAATGAGTCCGCATTCTCACTTTTTTTTTTCTTGTTTGTGGGAAAAAAAGAATTTAATTTTTTTTTTAATTATAGTAATTTAAAATAAATAAATACTGTATTAAAAAAAAAAATCCAAAAGTATGCAAATTAATGTACTACTACTACTATTTGATTCTTTCAAGGTGGGTATATTAGTCCATCAAATATCAATTCCAAAGTCCAAAAATACTTCCCACCTTTGAAAAGTCGTGTAGCCCAGAAAAGGAGCATGAATTGGCCCACTCCCTCTGGTCCACTTCAAACCTGTAGTGGTGTAGACTGGTCCCACCAATATACATTGTCTGATCTCTCTCTCTCTCTCTCACACACACACACTTTCTTACTCTTTTAACACTGTGAAGACATGACTAAAGTGCGCCAAATCACGAAAGAAGAGAATAGAGAAAAATGAAAAAGCAAAATAAAGTAATAATTAGTGTAGCAGACTATCACTAGTATCAATCACCATTGGAGCCCACCTTTCAGACCTCTGAGAAAACCCAATTGCCTGATCAATTGATTTGATCCCACATTTCAACACCTATAGAGACAGAGAGAGAGAGAGAGAGAAAGAGGAGGTCCAGCTCTGGATAATCAGCATTTGCTCGAGCGGCGTTGGAAAAGAAAGCAACCCTAGATCCACATTCTTCAGTTCATTTGGTAAATGTTCTTATGTTGAGATTGTTGATTTGGGATTTTCTTGATTCTTGTCGATTCTTTCAAGGGATTGGCTTATAATTGAATCAATTTTAAGCACATACATTATATTTTTGTGTGTTTGTTTGTCTGTTTGTTTATGTATTTGTTGAAAATGAGATGTATATTTATAAGGCTCTGCATTTGGCTCTTATCTTTTTGGATGGTTTTGGTTTTCTATTTTATTTTTTCATGGGCAGTTAAGTGTTGGTTTCACTTAATTGCATATTTTTTAAGTTAGATTTTTGAATAGTCATTTCCTATTTACTTGCTTGATCATGATAAATTACTGAGGACTTTGTGGGTTCATGTAATATTAGTAAAAAAGGGACTTGTGTTATTGATTTTTACTTTTAGTTTCAATTAGCCATATTTGATTCTTCTAGTTCTTTCTTTTTGGTCCAAATTATCAAATAATATTATGGTGGCTTAAACTGGATACAAATACTATGATACAAAATGTTGTACATGCTTGCGGTTGGTTATAATGACAAGGACCGTCCATGTATTGGCAAATATGAACTAATTAGTTTGACACCTCTTTTAGTATTTTAATATCCAACAATCATTTCATAACAATAGCAAGACTCATCCTAATTATCCTTCAACCAAAGGTCCCATTAAGCAACTGCACCGACTAGTTTGTGAAATATTAAGTTATTACTGTTTAGCCCATTGGTCGATATTATTGTGATGTCGAGGGTGAATCGTTGGACGAAGATATTTACCTGCTTGAATGGAATACTGAGTGCCTGCATTATCATTAGAAAGTCTAGAGGTTAATGAATAAATGATTAGTTTCGGTTGAATCTGTAGATTTATTTCATATGTGCAATTAAAATAATTAAATCCCATTATTGTTTATTACATATCTTGATTAGAAGCAGTCTGAAGCAAAAATGATAAAGTGGATTACCTCTTTTAACTAATTTTCTTCCCCGTTTACAGAGCTTTTCCATTGCAAGGAATCCTTGTGATGATATACAATAGTCAGCAATGCAAAGGATTCCAGATTCAAAAACACTTCCTGGACAGTTTCCCGTTACAGCGAAGACATCAAATGCATACCTAACTGTGGTTAGGGAAGATGTGGACGAAGATGATGAAGGGGATTCTCAAGGTTCAGATTCTCCTAAACCTGAAAAAACGTGGAAAGGTAAAAACTCTTTGCAGGGACATGATGAACTTATGTTTGACGTTGTTACATCTAAGGGCAGCGATGATTCATTTGATGAAGGCGGAATTAGTTCTTTCTCTGGAGCTAGTCATCCCCCGGAACCTGTTGATACGGATCTGATGAGGCCAGTTTATGTGCCAATAGGTCAAAAAAAATCTGAGGGTAAATGCTTGATGAAAAGTTTGTCCATGACAGGTCCATTTCTAGAAGATATATCGATTCGGGTTCCTGGTATCAAACCAAGCCTATCTGCTCTCTCACCTGGGGAGAGCTTGGTTGAAGAATCCAATGAATTTGGGACTGTAATCTCTCCATTTTCAAAACCTCGGCCATCACAAAATACAGAGAATTCTCCCCTCCCTCGAGATTCTGAGGAGAAGGAATGTGTGTGGGATGCCTCTTTGCCGCCAAGTGGCAATGTGAGTCCCCACAGTAGCATAGATAGTACTGGTGTTGCCACAGCTATGAGTATTGTCAATAGCTGTACCAGCACATATCGGAGTGACGGGATTATGAGTGATGGAATGCTTAGTGTTGACCGGAATTACGAAAGCACTAAAGGGAGTGTTCGAGGGGATTATTCTCTTGAGAGTGGTAAAACTAGCATGAGCCGAGCTAGTGATAGCAGTGGTCTTAGTGATGATAGTAATTGGAGTAACTTTACAGGGAGCGCTAATAAGCCCCACAAAGGAAATGATCCTAGGTGGAAGGCTATTCTTGCCGTACGATCGAGGGATGGGAATTTTTTGGGCATGAGTCATTTCAGGTTACTGAAACGGCTTGGCTGTGGTGACATTGGTAGTGTTTATCTCTCAGAGCTGAGAGGGACCCGATGTTACTTTGCAATGAAAGTGATGGACAAGGCTTCCCTTGCTAGCAGGAAGAAGTTGACTAGGGCTCAGACTGAGAGAGAGATATTGCAGTTGCTGGACCATCCGTTCTTGCCGACTTTGTACACTCATTTCGAGACTGATAGATTCACGTGTTTGGTCATGGAGTATTGTCCAGGAGGTGATCTGCACACCCTAAGGCAGCGGCAACCTGGAAAACATTTTTCTGAGTATGCAGCACGGTATGTTGTTTGTTCTAATTTTTTTTGTTGGTTGACTAATTAGCAAGTCTCTTCGGTATGCTATGACTTTAGGATCAAGCTTTCCTCTGTTTCTTAAATTTTTGGATCATGGAGATTTTTGTGATGTTAAATACCAGATTGGGATAGAAGTCAAAAGTTCCCTAAGACTCTCAGTTATTGATTTGGTGTGATGCCAGTCAAATGTTACTTTTTTGATTGAATATTCCACTCTACACAAACAGAAGCTTTCTTAACTGTGCTAGGTTTCAAATTTCTAATGATGGCATTTTGAAACTGTATGTTTTTTGTCATATACAAGCAGGTGATGTGTATTGACAGAAAGTTTGCTCTTCCTGGACTACTATCCCAAACTATTGTGTAAATTGTACTAATTAGCCCTGGCTTTGTTTCTCAAGCCATTCTAAACTGGGAGTTTATTGCAAATAAAAGCCCAAACATACCACATTGAGTATATATCTTACAGGACCCATTGAGAAGGAGCTGAAGTTTTAAGAAAGTAGAGACTGACATAAATGAAATTAGAGTAGAAGAATTTTGCCATAGGGGTTGGAGACAATTTCATGGACCAAACATCTACCACTAAGGAGCATAATGCCACCTCCAGATTTTAAGAACTAGATTTCTGCAATGAGGTATTCGTATTGACACAATGTTACAAAGGTGAACTTGTTGGATCAGATTTAAACTTGCTCCCACTTTATCTTCGTACTCTGGGAGTTTATATCAATATATCCTTAAACACTTTATAATACATGGGGAAAATATTCTAGGAATTTTGAATACTATATGTAAAGGCGTCTTTCCTTATGCATAAAGTACTTCTGAATTTGTTTTAAGCATGTCCTGAATTTTGGGTCTCGTCCCATCTCCCAAACAATGCGTCTTTGGAAAAGTTAAAAGCTTGTCATTTGGAGGGAGAAAGGAACATACTACGTAAATGAGGTATGTTTCTTGTTTGTCGTACAACTTTGGTTAGATGCTGATTGAAGGGGGTACTGGCTTAGTACATTTATTGATGGTAAGCACTTTAATATCTTATTCCATTTCTCTCTTGAAACTAAAATGTACATCCTTATATAACTTTCCTGTTGTGCTTTAGAATATAAGGGCTTAATGTTTAGGGCCATAGATTTGCTTGTTATTTCCCCTATTTTTTGTATACTACTATCAGGAGTGAAAATGATCTGAGTGTAGCCAAGCATTCAATGATTGCGAGCCTTAATGAGCCTAGCTTGTCATGTTCAAGATCGGCTCGTGAAGCTAAACAATTTTTTTTCGAGCTTGGGCTGAGCTCATTTAGCTAAACAAATGAGTTTGTACGAGCCTAGTCCGAACTGTTCTTGAATTCAGTTCAATTTTATGCCCCTACTAGAAGAGCAAGTGAGCCAAATCGAGTATTAATGTTCGTGAGCCTTAACGAGCTGAGCTTGGCATGTTCGGCCTCGGCTTGTCAAGCTAAACGAGCTTTTCCTTGAGCTTGACTCGTTTAGCTAAACAAACGAGCTCGAATGAGCTTCTAATGAGTTGCACCTGAGCTGCTCATGAAACAGCTTGGTTCATTTGCTTCCTTGGCCAATTATACATTGTGCTTGTACGTGGGTTGCCCCCTTTTTGGCGCTTCTAGTGGATTTATTTGCTTGTCCAAGAGTTATCAAAATCCAAGAATATATACAAAGCTTTCTTGACTCATTAAGTAAATTGTATTCAAGTAATAATCAAAATTGATGTCGATGGAATAGATGACGTCTTTTATTTTGCTATAAGTTTGTTTTCCTAATATGCTTTTTTTTTTCCTCTCTCTCTCTCTCTCTCTCTCTTCCGATTCTTCTTTTTAAATGTCCGAATTAAGAATCTTATCAATATTTTCCTACATGTAAACAGGTTTTATGCTGCTGAGGTTCTGTTAGCACTGGAGTATCTCCATATGCTGGGAGTTGTGTACAGGGACCTAAAACCCGAAAACGTGCTGGTACGCGATGATGGCCACATAATGCTCTCAGACTTTGATCTTTCCCTAAGATGTGCAGTTTCCCCCACCCTCATAAGAACTTCTGCATTTGATTCTGATCCTTCAAGACGAGGATCTGGTGGTGCATTCTGCGTTCAGCCCACCTGTATGGAGCCCACATCAGCATGCATTGGGCCATCATGCTTCCTACCACGATTATTCCCTCAAAAAAGCAAGAAAAGTAGCCGAAAACCCCGGGCCGAGCTTGGGCTTCAAACCAGCAGGCTCCCTGAGCTCGTTGCGGAGCCCACTGCAGCCCGGTCTATGTCATTCGTTGGGACCCACGAATACTTAGCCCCCGAGATTATAAAGGGAGAAGGTCATGGTAGTGCCGTTGATTGGTGGACATTTGGCATTTTTCTACACGAACTACTTTACGGGAAAACCCCTTTTAAGGGATCTGGAAACCGTGCCACACTATTCAATGTGGTGGGCCAGCAGCTTAGATTCCCAGACTCACCGGCTACTAGTTATGCTGGCCGGGATCTTATCCGGGGTTTGCTTGTGAAGGAGCCACAGAATCGGCTCGGGGTGAAAAGGGGAGCGACTGAAATCAAACAACATCCGTTTTTTGAAGGCGTGAATTGGGCTCTGATACGCTGCAGCACGCCACCTGAGGTGCCGAGACCAATAATGGAGGCTGAGATTCCAGCGAAGTTTGGGGGAGTTGATCCAGTTGGCATTGGCAGTGCCAGTAAAAGGATTGTAGGAGCAGATATCAAGTCTGGAGGTAATTACCTGGACTTTGAGTTCTTTTAGTTTAGGATTACAGAATTTCTACACTTTGTTGTACTCGCATCATTAGGTAATCCCATTGGAAATTCGGGCAGTTGATGCTTTTTATTAATGCATATTACTGAACTAGAACTACTACAAAGAAAATTTGGCTTATGTTGGATGTTTTCTTTCTTGTTCTTCCTCCCTTACTCTCTATCGGGTCTCCTTTTTTCTTGTCTTCTTTTCTTTTTTCTTCTTTTTTAAATTTTGATTTATGGTAATAGTTTTATTGGAAGGTTTTAGTTGTCACTGTATGATTGTGTTGGCAGAAATGTTCTTTCAAAGACTTGCAATCATGTTGATGAAAATATTTTCTTCTTCTACTCATTTTATTCCATTCTTTTTTATTATTTTACAATATAGTTGTTTTGCTATTAATCCCATAATAAAAATTACATTTAATAAAGTTAAAAGTTACAGGAACCAACAATCGTTTTTCATATTTCTTGACCTCTACAGACGTATCAAATTTCACATCCATCGGAATCTCTTGTATGCGGTAGCACAATTAATCTCTGGTATGATGTGGCACAATTTTGAAGGTTAATAAGTTGTTTTCAATGAGATAAAAAAATATAATTAGTTTAGATTTATTTTAATATTATATTCTTAGAAAATTGTTTGCAAATAATAGTTGACATTCTACACACACAAAAAAATAAATAATATTGCATAAATTTTAAAACAAAGAGTACAAAATTAAGAAGAAAAGGAGGATGAGGGATTGTACAATACACACAATCCTTAATTTGTATTGATTCATTTCTTGCAACGACATGTCTTTAATATTAACACACGGTAAACCTTATTCCATGCATCAAAAGTAAAAGTTAAAAATGGATGGGATAGCACTAGAAAAAACACCTAAATCATGACCTTTAATTACTTTTTTTTTTTAAATAATTCAAAATAAATTGAAATTTTATTAAATTTGTAGCGACACAAATGAAATATTACAAATGATCCAAAAAATACTCTTATATTAAGAAAACATTTAATAGAATAATCAAGATGATCAAACAATCTGAATATAAAAATTCTGGATATCTTAAAATATGAATAATTCTAATTCATGTAATGATAAATGACAAATTTGAACATAGTTGTAGTTTAAAGACGTCATAAATAACCAATGGATACAATATTTGGTCCTCACCATAAACGTGTATATGGGACGCCATCATTTTTTTTTTATTGGATTGCATTCTTCCATTTTATGCCATTGAGCTTACGACTTTCATAAACAATAGGAAGTCATTTTTGCATAAGAACTCAAATATCATAATTCGAAGCATCTGTGTGTATGTTGTTATAAGCATCGGTACAATTTGGGAGAGTTAGAATTGGTTCCTCAATAATCACTTAAATAATATTCATAGCTCCAGAGGAGAATAACCTTTATGTCAAGAAGGAGAAGTGATTGTCGCAGAGGATTTTTCAAGGCAATGTTAGATTTATCGAGAAGTGGAAGACACCTACCAGGGTAATAAAATTGTGTCATTTCCTGGTGTTGTCAACTACTACTAACAATTATGAAGGGGTGTTTAGCCAAGGTGGCTCCTCTCATGGACTTACTAAAGAAAAAAAAAAAAATATCGTGGGAACAGTTGACACAATGTCAATATATTTTTTAGGGTTTTTTTTATTGAGTAGTTATAAATTACAAATACACAGAGATGGAGAATTTTGTTCATGAGAGTGTAAAATTTGGCAAGAGGCATTAGTAAAAACTAAAAGACATCCTAAAAAACTTAAACACCATTTATCAAATAATACATGTTGCCTTCAACTTATCTTCTTCGATCTTCACTTGATAATACCCTTGCCTTAACTCTAGGTTGGAGTAGTACTTGATCAGTCAAGTTGATTGACAAATTTGCAATAAAGGATTAAGATATCTATTCTTGATAGTTGTCTTGTTTAGAGTTTCGTACTTGATGCATAGATATTATGAATCATCATACTTCCTTTGAAAAAATATAAGTGAATCATACAAATTTTGATGGTTGGATAGAATAGCTATCTAACAATTTTGTCAATTGTTGCTTTTGTTTCTTAATTCAGGAGGAGCCATCAATTAGAGGCCTTTCCAAAATCAATATCATACTGAAACAAGGAAAATGAATAAATGCCTTAAGAAATTCATACATAGAGCAATGTTAAAGTCATCGAGAAATCCAATTCACCATTTCACGTGTCAATTCATAGATTAACGTTGTGGGCAACACCATCAAGCTAGTGGTATTGCTTGAGCATTCACCATTCAAATCCATCCCTTAGAATTATCACTTTTCAACTCCAGCCTCCTTCAGAATCACAAGATTGAGCAATGCATTCGAGTCTACTATGAGTTGGGTGGTCTTCCCATTAATCAGACCTTCTACATACATTAAACACTTATCATTTGCATGATGCATAGCTAGTGGCTTGAACTTCAAAACACTAAGAAGCTTAAGACTCAAAATGGTAGCTTCCTGTCATTCTTTTGCTCATCAAGTATAGTATTAAGAGCTTTTGCTTTGGGCATTTCCTAGCATAACAAAAACCATCATATAAGAATCAATTATCTCGTGGCTTCCCTTCATAATATATATATACTATTGTTGACTTTGTATTGAGAGCTCATGCCTTTATGGTCAAAGCTGTGGAGATATGCTTTACCCTATAATGCTTGAGTTCTTAAGTTGATCCTGGAATGATCCATTGATGAAGTTAAAAGAAGATACTCCTCACCTCACCTATCGTAATCAAATATTTAGAGCATGGTCTTAATATTTTTAACCATAATTAAAGAATTTGATAAAATATAACTTTCGAACAACGATCCAAACATCAATATGACCCTAATAAGATTTTATAAACAAAGTTAATAAAACATGATATTATAGAACAATAGAATAGTAATTTATGATATGTAGACTTACGGTAGGTTAATTAAATAATTTTTTTGTTTCATTCTACTTTTCATCATATATTTCTCATAAAATTCATATAAATGACAAATTAATCACTTGTCATCGAACACAATCTTACATACTCACACCCTTTTCCACACTAAAATATTTAAACATACGAAAAATATAAGTAAAATTTTTGGAGGTGTTTTTTCTCCTTTTAATACGTTTAAATATTTAGCAATAAAAGAATACTCATATTTTAAAATATAAGAATATTATTAGTTTTATATATTTAAAATCTAAATTGACATAAATTATATTATACTCAATACCACCGTAAAAGAGATACTAAAAATAACATTAATAACAAAAAATAATACTCTTAATACTAAAATAAAATTAATTAAATTAAAAAAATTCAAAATTAACTTTTAAAATGAATAAAATATGCTTATACGGAGTATTACAACTACCTACTACGAATAATCAAATTAGACTTAACAAACGGACAAGTTCAACCAAAATGGATTGGGTCAAAATTTTTTTTGACCTAGTTATGTAAATTCAGGCCCAGCTCAGGGCGAGCTAGGTGGACCACATACTTCTCTCTCTCTCTCTCTTTTTTTTTTTTGGGTTTTGTTTTGTGCTCTCTAAAAAAATTAAAAAATATTAAAACTGGATTACAATGTATTATTTTTCTGATGTTGATGTTTATTGGTTTAAAAATCTATTGCCTCTGCTCAATTCTTTTGGTCTTGCAATTCTCTTGGCACAATACTGTCATTTAATCTTTTAGTTAAATGTGAATGTATCCTTTTAACTCTATGGGTCTGTTTGGTTGAACTGATTATTACTGATTATAATTTATTTTCAAAAGTCAACTCTTTTAAAATTAATTTTAAAAAATAATTATTTTTTTTATATGTTAAGTATAACAATACTATTGATTTACTTTAAAAAGTTAGTCAATAAATATTTTTTTAACTCAAAAAAAATTATAATTAACAAATAAGGTATAAGTTATTCTGAAATAAACTGTACCAAACAAGATATCTAATCTAGCTTTAGGCATCATGGTACTAAAAGTACTTGTTAAAAAAAGAAAAACATATATGATATTTAAATTTTAAAAATTTAAAAATAATCGAGTCATTTTATTCCTTTTATTTTTTCTAAAATGTAAACAACATAAAAATTATGAGATTGTGCAAATTGTCGAACGGATTGAGTAGAATGAAAGGATCAACAAAATAAGAGAAACTAATATAATAGTTAATTTTTTAATTAACAATTTGAAATTGAAAAAGTTATTAAACAAAATAAAATGATCAAAGGTTTCTCATGGAGTATTAAAAGTCCATAAATATATGAACATAACTACTAATTAAGGAAAAATAATCCATTATGTGTAAAAATTATTTTAGATAAAAGCAAAGTGAAAAATTAAAATTTAATTGGTGTTATTCGTGACAAAATATATATTCCTCATCTTCTTTTGTGTTTAAAGGCGCAAAATACTATTATCTCTCTTTAATAAATTATTAGTTTTAAATTTTATTTTGGATAATTTTTAAAATTTGTACATATTATAAAATTTGGAATAAATTAAAATTGATTAATTACTTGTATTAGAAAATTAAATCTTACAATTCTATATATTTTAATGACAAAGTCAAACAATTACACACCTCATATATAAAATTAATTATAAAAAAAAATTTAATTACACACCCCGATTTTTTTTATTTTTTTTAATCTAAAATATAAAGTCAAAACCCGCCTATTTAAAAATTTTAGTGAATTTTGCCAGGTCTTTGTCAAATACACGCGATTGAAAACGGACAGAGTATGTACTGAAAAACAAAGAAAACGGACAGAGTAGGCCAACCCTAGAATTTTGCCAGGTCTCGGACACCCTGAGCAGTTTGTACTGCACAATTCCTAAACCCTAGAATCACCTTCATTGAAAAATCATGGATATTGAACAAAAGCAGGCCGAGCATATAGAGCACTTCGTTCAGCAAGCCTCAGCACTGGAGGGCTCCTCCCTCGCAAACGTCGTCTTTCAAGCGACCTCTCATCCTTCTCTCTTCGCGTTCTCTGAGATTCTAGCCGTACCTAACGTTCTCCAGGTCTCAGTTTTCTCATTCCTCCTTACTCATTGTGTTTGATGCTTAGTTTAGGTTTAATTTGTGTAATTTAAGCTCTTAGTAGTGAACATTAAGTATTTTTTATATTAACTTTTGAACTCACACTGGATTTATTTGTAAATTGTGCGAGTGTGTTATGATTATGGTCACTAGTATAAAATTTGATTTGAAAATTCTCAATTTGACCTGAAAAGGTGAGTTTTTATGGGATGGAGGGAGTAGAATGATGTAGTGGGTATTCGGGCAAGTGTGTGAAGTTGGTGGCAGTGTCGTTGGTAAAGGCTAATAATGTGAAATGATGTGTTGTATTATGTGAAGTGGGGTGGTGATAGTTGTTGTGATTCATCACAAACAACTTTGCACACTTCTCTAAGTTTGTTTTCTTTAGTTGCATTTCAGAGCTGAGGCTTTGCGGTAAGTTCTTGCAATAGTTTTCTCAAGTTAATGTGATACTTAATTGCAATTACTATACATACTGTGGATTAGTGACTGATGTAAAGGGGGACGGGATCATTATTTTCCACGTAGTCTTGCAAGAGTAAGCGTTCTGAATTGTTTTTCGTTTACAAAATTATATACAGCTTCAAGGGACTGAGAACTCTGTATACCTTGATCTGCTTCGTCTGTTTGCATATGGCACATGGAGTGAATACAAGAGTAAGCATTCTGAATTGTTTCTCTTCTTTGTAGCATTATAATGCTGTGTTATGTAGCACAGATCCTATGGTCTTCGTTAAATATCACACTCAGTAGTTTTTAATACCAAGTTTCTTTTGCTAATAGCTTTTGTCATTTTGAGTAGCAATTCTAATCATCTGTATGATGCGACAATGATTTACTGTGAAAAAGCAAAAGCAAACTTAGCAACACGTGGTGCAAAATTTAGGTAGAAGCTGACCCCTCATTAGTCATTATGCATAAACATCTAATTTTCTTGTATGGCCGACTACAAGTTACCTACTTCAGTTTTATCTTTTTGAGAGTATATCTAGAATGTGTACTTGGCCTTTTTGATGCAATGTTGTTTGATATATATATATATATATATATATATATATTATCTATCCTTTGTGGTATTCGTTTTGAATTATTTGTAACATTGTCGTCTTATTCATTTTCTTAGTTATATAACAATGAATATCAAAGGGATGATGGTTTTATTGGTTATAACATGTAGTTCTTTGATTATTTGTGATGTAAAAACGAGATGGTTGCAAGAGATCTATCTTGGTGAAGTTTCGATTGTCAAGGTGAAGACGTGGAGGAAACTGAATACCATCTTTAAGGAATTTATAACTTATTTCATACTATAGAAATATGGGGATTAGTTGTTTTATAAAGGAAAGTCAAATAATAGATCTATAAAGGGTGGTGGTCTTGAAGTTTTTTAGTAAAGCATTTAGGTGAGAACAACTTGAATTTTGATTCTCTTTCAGCAAGAAGTAAATGTTTCTGTTTTAAAGCTTAATTATAAATGGTTGAAAAGCTATATTATACTAGTCATTAAAAATTGGTTTCTGAATGACAATCGAGTGGTTTTTAATCTTCTGGAAGCATCCTAGTTACTTCTATAAAACATGTCCTAAAAGAAATTAATTGGATAAATCGTTGTGATGATTTTCTTTTGTTATTTGAATTATGATATGAACATACTCTGTATTACTTATAATGTCGGGGGTGGGTTTCAACTCATCAGCTTATAATAATAATGATGAACTTGATTTGGACATACTTGCATGCGATATCTAATTTTGAAATTTCTATGTCTTGTAGGTAATGCTGGCTGTTTCCTGCAGTTGGTGCCCGAACAAGTCCTTAAGTTGAAGCAACTTTCTGTGCTTACACTGGCAGAGACAAACAAGGTGGTAATTCCAACTAGTATTCTTTATTCTTAAAATGTATTTATTTCTCAATTGGCTGTGTCATATGTGAGACTTCGTTACTATTTATGCAA
>JAUMHB010047673.1:0-17148 GCA_032359685.1 Pittosporum tobira
CACCCCCCCCCCCCCCCCCCCTCTCTATTTCACTTTAGAGCCTTCATTTCTCTATCTGGGTTTCACTGTTACTTTACTCAATTGAGAGTTTCTGAAGCTTATTTGCTGGTTTGTTTCACTAAATTGAAATTGCATTTAGTTAGGGTTTCACTTACTTTACATTGTGTAACCAAGGTTCAAGTTTCAGTCTTTTGGTTGTGTAATATTGGGTTAGATTTCTGTTCTGAAAACCTAGGTTTCTAATTTGTTCTGTTGATTGCTAATAGGTTCTTAATTTAATTTAGATTTTTAAGTTTATTACTGGGGGAACTATTTTGGCTTTCTCTTGAATTGTACTAGTAAGTGGCTCACATCCATTTCTTAATTGTATGATTATTACTTCCCTAAAAATATGCTTAGTTCGGCCTCTATGTTTTACTTAGTCATGCTAAGAAACTCAAAGTTATAACTTAAGCTTGTTTCCCTATGTTTGTTCTTGACATAAGGCTCTTGGGTATCTTACTAGTGGTTTAACTACCCTTAGAGATGAAGTATATGGTGTTATCATGAGCAGGATAAAATTCATTCATTAGTTTCAGAAAAATTTAGTTAATATTAAACTGACATAAAACCGTACTCCAATTCCAAATTCCAAGCATAGAATCTACAGTCTTCTTTTTGTTGAGTACTTGAGTATTGTTTTCACTTTGATGTTTCCTAGTGAATCAACTAGCGAAAATAACATGGGTTTCCTCTTGGGAAATTGAGGAAATGAAGTTATTGTCTTCAAATTGGAAGTGTGTGTGCGTAGTTCAAAATTTGAATTGTACTGAAGTCCATTCCATATCCAAAGCATGGTTTGCCATCACAGTTATAGGTTGTTCTCTAATTATTGTGGTGTTTTAATACATGGATTTCCAGGTAAGATGCAGTCAAATAATATAAGACCAATGCGTTTAGTGGGTGCTCACCGTGAAACATCAAAGGATTCTGATTTAAATGCGGGTTCAATGGTGAACACCAAGAAGATCCAAGATGACGTTTCATTGGGCCAAAGAGCGAGGGATTATGTTGCTCAGACAAGAAGTATGGCCTCTGTTGCTGCAGAAGCTCAAGAGGATGCTTCAGTTACTCCACCTTTTGTATCGGGTACCAGTTTAAGCACACAAGAAGAGAGTTTCAAACAATTTGGTGTTGGAGATCAACCTAGACCTGCTGCTGCTTATAAAAACAATGATTCAGCATCTTCCTTGCTGTTAGAATCTGAACATGTTGGTCAGAAGAAGGTCCACTTTGCTTTGGAAAACAATGCCAGAGTTCAGGGTAATAACTTTTGGCTCGTTAGTGAAATTTGCCTTTAGTAACTTTCTCTCATCTATGTGATCTTGGCACATTTGTTGTCAGTTGTTTTTAAGAATGCTTTTGGTTCTTGAGTGACAACATTTTTAGTATTTTTTATTCTGCCATATTTAATAATATGCAACTCAACAAACATGCAGCAGTCTAGGCCTAGTTTAGTTTTTGAAAGTTGTCGAACATATTGTATATTTCTATGCAGGAGCCGATGGCCGAATGACCGTTAACATAAAAAACTTAATGTCTCATATGGGTTCACTTGCATTGACAGAAATGGAATGTGATGTGAGTAATCAAATGGAAGCTTCATCTGCTGTCAATCAAGACATAGAGCATAATACTTTAAGGTCTGATTGTCAGGCTTCATATTCTCTGGCAAAGGGGACTACAGGTGTTCAGGATCAACTGCACCAATTCAGGAATTTTCTACAAGGTGACTTAAATCACCACATGACGCAATCTTCAGTTGTTGGGTCATCATGCCCTACCACGACATTAATGAATTCAGCTTCTGCTCCCATGCATAATTCTACAACTTACTGTTCCTATCCTCAACAAAAGAGTAATTCTCATGTGGGTTTAGAGTCTTTGGGAGAATGTGATGTGAATGCTCAACCCATGACCCAACCTGATAAATTGCCTGCATCGCGTAGTTCATCCAAGTACACCAGTGGATTGTTGCCTGATCAGTTACCCATTGCAGCCAAAGCCTCCAGCTCTGCTCTTGATAAACAATTGGAAGTCAAGGAACTCGACTTTTCTAAAGGCCAGAGAAGCAGTGTCGCAAAGGAATGTAAAATTACCAAAGATAATCCCCCTCTTGTTGACAAGTCAATCAAAGCAAAAGCATTTTTAGGTGATGTCACTGATATACAATCTCAGGCTCCCTTGTCGGAAAATCCATCGTCAGATGTGAAGCTAGGACCTTCTAAACCAGAAAAACAGGAAAGAGTTGCAAGTAGTAAACCGGCATCAGCACCTCGCAAAAAGGGTTATGATCCTGACTTGTTTTTTAAGGTTAATGGGAAACTGTATCAGAGGCTTGGCAAGATAGGTAGTGGAGGAAGCAGCGAGGTTCATAAAGTCATTTCATCAGATTGCAAAATTTATGCCCTGAAAAAAATTAAGCTTAAAGGTCGTGACTATGCTACTGCGTATGGATTTTGTCAGGAAATTGAATATTTAAACAAACTGAAGGGGAAGGACCACATCATTCAGCTGATTGACTATGAGGTACGTACTTTATATCCATAAATTAGTGCTGTTATAAATTTAACTCATCGAGTAATGAGATTAGCAACCTGCCTCGTACTTTGTCTTATCCTGTTCCTAGCATTTACTATACACACTATGTCACTCTTTTTTCCATTTGCACATTTCTTCATATCACTTGTTACAATATTTTCGCTCATATTGTCCTTATAAGTGCAGTATTTATATTGTTACAGACAATTTCATTTGTTTGTGAGTTCTCACTTAGCTTAGACTCTTTAGAGTGCAACATCCATATTTCGGGACACAATTAGATTTATAAAATTAAAATATGAATATCTTTATATTTATATTGATGTGTACCAGACAATGATCTTTAAATTTTGACTCCTCATTTGTAAGGTACTTTATACTAATTATAACGTCCTAAGATGTTTTTTATTTAATTCATCAAAATATTTTATCCAATATACATATTTAATTATGTTTGATTTGTGATCCATGATAGTATATGATACCTAATTAAACGAATATTAAATTTGATAACATGAGATGCATCCGGAGATAATTTGAAGGTGACCCTTGATGTTGGCGTGGACCTATTCTTTTAGGTTTTAATGAGCTAAAATCTGATGGCCTGATGGCCCTGATCCATTCTTTGATTAGGAATGGGTTTCAATAAGTCCGTTGCTAACCCACCTGATGTTGCTCGACTCATAATATTTAATGTACTATCAATACGGAGTATTTGAAGTCTGCTTGATTTAAGGAAAATCAATGTCATCTATTGAAGTAACTTTCAGAGGGTTGGGCTTGGTCGTGGCTCTTTGTTGTCTTTATGGCCGGGACTTCGGTTAAGCTTTAGTTTGGCTCATGGACTGATTGTGATTGCCAGCCCAATGAGCAAATTGTTTTGAATAAGACTCATGTACTGGAATTCATATGGTACGTTAAGACTTGGGAGAAGTTTTGTGTTGCTATCATGATCATTTACCAGTTCAGCCTGAATGCTTGATATTACATAAGTTCTAACTTCTTAGCAGATTGAACGTTATAATGATCTTTCTAATGAGCGTATCCTCTTAATAGCTTAAGAGAAGATCTTCTCCATCGGCTCAAGTTGAGCTTGCCCTACTGATTTTGATCTGCTAGAACTCCCATGATTGAGTTACTTATATACCTATACGGCTAAACGAAAGACACTCGTGAAGCTTCTTTGAATTACTGAAAACTCATTATGTGAAAACCTTTATGTTTCTTATAGAAGTTTAATCTCAGTATCCCTCTCTTGCATGTACTTTTATTTCTTCTGACAAACTTCTAACATGCTTTAACTACTTAGGTGACAGACAAGGCTTTGCTCCAGGAGGTCATGCATGGTTCCATGAGTAATAAGGATCGAAGAGTCAGTGATGATGGATATATATACATGGTGCTCGAATATGGTGAAATTGATTTGGCTCACATGCTGTCCCAAAAATGGAACGAATTGGATAGCTCTATTTCAACTATAGATGAAAATTGGCTTCGATTTTACTGGCAGGTACTTAACAAAATCCATAGTTTTAGTTTCATCTCCATTCATTGCTGGTTAAGAGTTGGTAATCCTTACCTCCCACAACATATGCTTGTGTTTTTGTCCTGCAAAGATATGCTTATTTCAAAAGTGAAAAGAATATTATTGCAAATAGATCATCATCAGGATCTGATGTGTAAGAAACTTTTACAGGGTTCACTCTCTCTCTCATACCCTTGCACAATATTAGTGGCAAAGGACCTATGATGTAATGTGATGTGATGTGTAAGATTCTCAAACATTACTGTCTTAAATATCGTCAAGAAAAACCATTGTGGCCTATCATTCCTCGATGGAGGGAGTATAAGATAGCTAATGGTGGGACACCTGCTATGCTTGTGTTTAGAAAAGTTTGTACAATATCTTATATTCAACCAATAGTTTTTTATTGTCGTGCTTACCTTGGAGTTGATGTATAATGCCAAGTCTTGTTCTTATAGATTGGAAGGTTTAGTCAACAAAACTGCTTCTGGACCAGATAGATAGGGTGATCACTTAATAGGATATTTTAATACTTGCTAAAAAATAATGTCCATTTCAAACCAAACTACAAAGTGTTAGCTGATCTAGTGATCTTTGGCTGCCAATAAAAATATCTGGATATTTCAGTTGCCTTAATTTGCACTGAATTGTGAATGGTGTACTGATTGATTACTGCAGCTACCCAATAAACATTTCAGCTAGAAGTGGTTGATAGAACTTAATTTATGGAACTTCTATTCTTTGAATTTGTTTGGTCACTGACGTCTTCAAATGATATCATTCATATGGATGGATATTTTGCACTCTATTGGCAAGATGGGAGAAACACCATTGAGTCTTGATTTGACATAGAAAATAATTGCTTTACTATCTCTTGTGGATTATTCTGATAAAGACAATCTAAGTATCTACTCTTCTCAACAACTTCACAGCAAATACTTTTAGCTGTGAACACAATACATGAGGAACGTATTGTCCACTCAGACTTGAAGCCGGCTAATTTTCTTCTTGTCAGAGGTTCACTGAAGCTAATTGATTTTGGTATTGCTAAAGCAATTATGAGTGACACAACTAACATTCAACGGGATTCACAGGTTACTTCCCCCTTTTCCTTTGATTTACTTATTATGAATTTACAAGTAGGATCCAACCTCTTTTCTGTTTCATTATACGTTTACAGACCATGCGACTGATATGGCTACTTTCTCATTGAAAATTCATTTGGGACATTTTTTGGGACTCTGAATTTTGGACCCCTAGCATTATTCAAGAACAAATGCTTTGAAAGTTTTAACCTAAAAGAATCACCAAACAACGTCAAATCCCAATTATTTTGAAGCTTTGACTCAAAAATATCATAAATTAACTGTTTGAAACAAAGTTTATCAGTGACCAATCATCCAAAACCAAAAATCTTCAACAATAATTACTGTAGAGGTGAGCCAGAGATATTTAGGCAAATAATATGTGCGAATGATGGAATCCAAGAAAGTTGTGAAGATCTGATAACAATTGGTAACTGTTTCGGATTCCAAGAAACTGTTCACACATGTAGTCAATCAAGATAGTGAAGCTTTATTATTATTTTTTTCAAAACTCAACAATGCTCAAGTGTATCCCTAGAGATGTACTCCCTCCATTTGACAAAAAGAGTCACATTAGTTAATTTTATTTTATTTTTCGTTTCACAAGGAGTTCCATTTTTATTAGTTGTTTTATAAAATGACTCATTGTCTTTAAGTTCAGTATCACAATGTCTGTTAAAAATATATCCTTAAGATCGCAAAATTTTCGAATAGGACTCTTTGTATTATGAATGTTAAGTTTACTGGTGCAGGTGGGTACACTGAGTTACATGTCACCTGAAGCATTTATGTGCAACGATACAGATGCGAATGGCAACATTATAAAGTGCGGCCGTTCATCAGATATTTGGTCGCTCGGGTGCATCCTTTATCAAATGGTATATGGAAGAACACCCTTTTCGGAATATAAGACATTCTGGGCCAAGTACAAAGTGATAACGGATCCAAATCATGAAATTACGTTTGAAGCAGTTCCAAACCCATATCTTCTTGATTTAATGAAGAAGTGTCTTTCATGGGATAGCCATCAAAGGTGGAGAATCCCTCAGCTTCTTACTCACCCTTTTCTTGTTCCCCCAAACCCAACTCAATTATCTACCCCGCAGGGACAAAACTGTAAATTGCTTCAATTAGTTGCTGAATCTTGTAAAAACGACGAGAAAGCTTTGAGGCTATGTCATCAGGTACAAGAACTACTGGAGAACCCACCGGGAACAGCATTAGTCCAGCCACGGAAGTTGCTCTATGAAATGTCGAATTTGTGCTTTCAACTCCAGGAAAGATTATCAAACCCGGAAAGAGATTAAATGGAGATCTGTTCATCTGAATTTCAAATGGCAAGTGCTTTTTTAGGCTTTTGGTCTTTTGGATATATTTGGTGCTGGCTTAGTCGCTCAAACAGTTCGTTCCTATCTTAGTAGAATTTTTTTTGAAACTTCACTCAATTTTATCATGTTTGCTGAAAAGCAGAAGTATCCATGGGTGATTCTAGATGCTTGGGGTGTAATTTTCTGGTATTTCTTGTATGGTTTCTGTTAAAATCAATATAACTGCTGTAGAGAAGAAATTGATTTTGTATTCCTTGCACTTGTAAATTTAACCTTCCATATTCAGAAGAAACTTGTAGTGGGGGACTGGGGGCCATAAGTGGATGATTATAAAAGTGTTATCTGGGTTGCAATTTTAGGGCATCATTATGATGAATTTACAAATTTGCGAAATTGCTGAAGCAGCAGTTATTGTGATTATTGAAGGATAGTCTTTGAAAAATCCAGGTCTTTGACCAATTAGCAACGTGTCATTTTATAAAATTTAGAATATTATTTCAACCTTTTCTAATTCTTTTTTGAGTTAAATGTGGTGAAAAGGAACACTAAAATACGATCTTGGCGTAATAAATACATTAACAGCAATAAAGGGAAATAATATAGAAGCCAATGACCTTCAAAGTTGAAGTGTAGATTCATATCAACAAAATGTGAGCAGGTGAACTCCAGAATTTATTAATGAGGTGCTTATAAACCATGCAAACATTACTTTCAAGAAGAAAGATAGCAGATGGCCAAGAATGCTTACGTAAACGTAAGCTCTGATAACCACAGTTGACATTTACTTGAAGTCATTTTGCTTATGTAAGACTACCAAGAAAATAAGGAAAAAAATAAAAATAAAGTACTGAAATATTATCACAAATATAATCCAGTGAAAATATATCTTGATATTACCTCAAATAAATTATTCCACAAGCTCGCAATGGCAAGTTTCAAGTCTTTACTATTTCAGCATAATTCCCAGTAGCAGCGCTTAATTGATATTAATAATCAATCTTAATTGCTATTGATAAAATATGAAAATGAACTAACAGAATTAGTACTAATCATGAGTAGATGAGAGCTTGTAAGAAGCTTCAGCATGTGCTTCGTCTAATTTGGCAAGGAGTTCCTTCATAAAAGGGCTATTTGTCCCCTGAGCATTGCGCAATATATCTACTGCCTTTGTCAGTGATTTGATGGCATCCTCTGTGTTCCCAAGTAACCTGTAAAGAAATCCAGACATTTCCACCTTCAAAATTCATTGCACAAAAGTCTGAGTGATGGATATAAAGCACCCCATCCCATTTTTCAGATACCATCTGAATTATATGGAGTATATAATTATACATGCACATAGCTATCCTTTTTATACGTAATTATATATAGATAGATAAATTTGGTTTGCAAATATATAGAGTTATTTATAATTAAAAGTTGTTTTATTATTAGGTGAATTTCTTAGCCTGTGCAACTTCTTGTTATACCTTTGTACTACTACACATATAATGTACTGATAGGATGCTATATGCACTCTTGAAGGTTGTAAAGCATTTCAACATTTTACGGTAATCTTTAGACTTTTTTGTGGATATATATCAAAGGTATGCTCATGACTAAAATCATAAGTCAAATAGGTAGCTTTGCTACAAGAAGAAACTAGAACATTCTAAAAGCTGTGCAAGAGTAAGAAACAAGTAGGTCTAAGAGATGGGGAAAAAACAATTCGTACCAGTCAAGTTTTCCACAAGCGTAATATTGCAGTCCAAGCAAAGGATGGTAACCTGGATATACTCCTATAGTCAAAAGGAAAATAACCATCAGAATCGAAAGCAACAAAATATTTGGATTTACCAACATAAAATAAGTACCATAAAAAGTTGTAACCAATTTGCAACAATAAGAAGCAATTGATTGTCAGTTTTTTAAGCGTTATATTCCAATTTAATATTTATAACTACAATACAGAACTTCAAGAAGAGCTCAACATACTTTGATAAACTGGAATTGTCAATTTGCAGTATTCTAGGGCTTCTCGCCAGTCCTGTAGTTCCATCGATATCTAAAAAAACATCTAGGTTAAGTTGATCAAAATCGAAGAAAATCAATAAAAACAACATATGCCTCAAAACAATGAAATAGGGGGTCTTCAAATAACAAAATAGATAATTATACTTTTCTGGGAAAAGAGCTTAAAGAGGATAACGTAAACTATTTTAATAACATGTAATGCAATGATTTTCTGACGCTAGGGAAGAACATGTAACATACCTTCATTATAGTTTCCCTAGTTCGCAACAGATCGATTGAAAATGGATGGCAAAGCTTTAGTTGGAACTTCTCAACTATCTTGTACATGGCACTGGCTTCCACATTATCTGAATCCTGTCAAAGAAAACATTTATTTTTCGTATAGGTAATTGGCCTCGGTACGAGGATTGGAACCAGCGACCTTGAGGTTAATCCTCAAGGCCTCTGCCATTTCTCCCACCTCTTGAGGTCAATCACAAACACCCTTTAAGACACCCAAGCTTTTAATGGACACAGTTTAATCACCTATTCTTTCTTATATACAATAAACGAAAAGATCACACTTCCAACAGGAAACTAGGCCAGTGGCCAAAATTGGAGGATACTCCCAGAGGCAAGCAACACAGAAGCTTTCTCTGACAATGATTTTACTTCACTAGCAATCTTCTGAACATCTTCCTTGCCCCTTAGGATTCCACACTGTTGGCATATGAATCCTTTATAATCTGCGAGTTCAAACCTCAGAAGATGAAAACAGACCCTTAGGGTCCATTTGGAACTTGAAAACGCAAGGGAAAATGAAGGCAAAGGGGAAAAAATAACAAAAAATAATTTAGTGCACATTTTTCAACCATCAATTAAACTATATTTAGCATTATTTCAGATATAATTCTTTTAGAAGTTAAGATAATTAGATATACATTTATTAAGATAGTTTTTTCTTTTGTACATTTATTTTTGTTTTCCTTTTCCTTTCTTTCGTTTTCTCCAAGTTCCAAACCGAGCCACAAAAAAAAAGTCCAACTCACAGAAACAAGTAAACAACTATTAGAATGATCAAAAGGTATACCAGGATCACGAAGCAAGAAACCATTACATCCATCATTACTGCATCTATAACCTTCCAGAATTGAACTTTCCCTGATATCGTCATGCTGGCCCTGCAAAATAGGGCTGGTCAAGTTTAATCGCAGAAGTCATCCCAGTATTTGAAATTTAACATGAATAAGAACATTAAGAATTTAGAAACTACCTGGTTTACACAACGAGGACAAGTGCAAGTGAAGCAGTATTGTTCTTTGAGAGCCTTTTGCCGAGTCATTGTGCTTCCTGCTGTTTCTATGTAACTTATCAATACCTTCACAACACAACCATATTAAGGAAACATATCTGAAGTAATACTCATTGTTTTTTGAAAAATAATATTTTTTAACTTAAAATTGCTACTGTTCTACTAAAACCCCGAAAGCTAGTTTCCATGGCCAATATGTCTCGTGGCCTGTCCATATACGAGTACAATATAAGAAGTGTAATAGCATATATTACCTCAGTACCTTTTGGTAGAGGTTGCACAGCACGAACCACTGCCTTCTTTCCCTCAAATACTAAAACGGAGTTAGGCAAGCAGCTGTAGAACCAAAACCATGGATCAGATCTGCAGAAAGATGGTGGACAGAAGGACAAAGTAGTATATTCACTTGTTCAGTCACCTGTGGTTAATAATGGAAATGATAGGGTATAGTCCAGTCCCTAGGGGTCTCAGTTCACTGTCACAAATGGTATGTGCATTGGACGCAAGCTGCAAGTAATTAGACAAGTATAAGTGGTCAGATGACTATGCATTAAAAGACACAAGCCAATTAAGTTTTTTTTTGTTTTCAATTGACAAGGATAAGAGTGAGCAAGTGACCTTATTTCTAATCAGAGTACCTTGGAAAAATTTTCCGCAATTTCTTTTATACTGATATCAGGCCACTGGAGTATCAAGTTCACAAGGTTAGCCATCTGCGCATACAGTAGTAATTTCTTCTCGTCGAGTTCAGACATATCTTCATGAAGAAGAGTAAAATGAAGTTGTTAAGCAATTCTGGTAATTCCAAAAAAGGAACAGGAAAATGCGCAGTACAAACTCCAAAAATAAAATTGATAAGCATACGTGATACCAAAGCCTCCACCAGATTGTAGTTGTCTGTGGCAGTAGTTGGGATTTTCTGGAAGTTGGACAAATTAATCATCAAAGATTTGCATGTAAAAGTACTTCTTAACTCATCCCAAACTAATCATATAAGAATCAGTATCATATTTATCTATAACGCTATAACTTTAAGGACAAGTACACTTACCAGCAAGCAAAAGCTCTATATATGTAGAATGAAAAGTAATACAGTAAAACAAAGATTAAAGTAGATATTTACCTTCTCACTTTGCAATTTTCTTCGTAGATTAAGTTTTACCATCAAATGTATAGAAGGTGTAAGAGATTTTAACCTACTCTTGTCAAGTTTTGAGAGAGCTTGACACTCGAGAAGATGCAACTTCCAATCTGACTTCTGAAAATGGTTACAATTGCAGTCAACAACATCAAAATATAAGAATGCGGAGTCCCAAAAGTTAATTTTGCAATAGATAACTTCTAAATTGTTGCATATATAAGATGCAACGAGCTATTTATTATATAATGACAAAACTGGTAAATTGCTTAAAATGGAGAGGTGGGGAGATAATTAAATTTTCCCGTTCACTTGTGATGCTAAAGTCGTACACAAAAACATGGAAGTTATCAGTTTTGTCATGATATAGCTTGTATCACAATTCTACGAAATCGATTTACTGAAACTACAAATGTTAACATCAATGCATAGACATCCGTGTTTTAGTCGATGATTTTTGCTAGGGAAGGAAGGAAATTATATTATTTTCCTATATTATACATATCTACCATCTAGAGAATTTATGATGACACTGCAAAACAGTGAAGTATAAACCCCGTAGTTCCATTACAAACTCTGTAAAATGCCAGCACATCTGAGCCAAAGAACATAAGCAAAACAAAATAGTTATCTATACGAGTATAAGATACAGAATTTATCTTTTACATATACCTGACATGTGCTCCCACAGTACCAAACAACATGACAAGATGAGCATCTTTTAAGGTTACTTGATGTCAAACACCACTCACATCTTAAACCCCCTGGAGTTTTGTTTGGTACAGATACATAAGGTTCTTCAGTCAAAATTACATCTCCTGCCATACAGAAAAACTACTCAGCATATATCAACAATATTGGTAGAAGTAACACACCGCATGACTGGAGAAACTCAATCTATGTAATGTACTCCTCTGTTCCAAGATTAGAGATGCAACTTGACTTTTTGAGTCAATTTCCAAAATCCTAAAATTTGAAATTTATATGAATTCATTTCAAGTGTTGAAGCAACAACCGGAGGAACTAATAGACATTTTTATTTCACAATAGTTATGCCTATTTGTATTAAAATCAAAAAGGTTTTATCGGTTTTGAATTATTTATTTTGCAAACAGACTCAAAAATTTAAGTGTACCTCTACTTTTCTAAAGAAGATTATTAACTAAGGAACCTTTGACATAGGAAGTGTTTCAAAGCTGACTGCACAAGTGTGTTCATGTACGTTGTTCGTGATGGGAATTGTCACAAGGAATGTTCCTATTATCAAACGGTAAATCCCAAAGGATACAAAATTGGCCTCATTTGTAAAAGTTACAAATTTTATTCCATCTTTATCCTTAAATTATTTAGCAGTGGCGGGATGATAGTGAAATTTTGTAATGTCTAACTTAAGGACTTTCTATACTAGCACCTTTCAAACTCTTTTTTAAGGAATATGGTAAATTTGAGAAATGTGATTTTTTTGGAACGGATGGAGTAAATAACAGTTCTATCGTCCTCGTAAGGAACTTAAGCTATTCATGAAATGTAAAGCGATTAAAAAAGAAGCACTTAAATACAAGAAAAATTGAATTCCGAACAATGGCAAAATATATGAACATAAATTAAATTAGAGATATACGTGTATAGAAAGAGTCTAGAGAGACCTGGAGAGAAGTCTCTGGCGGAGAATAGGCAGCGACCTTTGTCAGGGAGGATTGAAATAGTTAAGCCACTGTCCACCATTACTCTCTGCAATTCTTCCATTGCTAAACCCTGTTTTCTTCACAGAGATAGGGAAGAGTGTGGAAGGAAAGGAGAAGGGAGAATCGATCAGGAGCTAACTAGCTACTCTCGGACCGGACCAACTTGGCGCAGCTTGATTCTTAACTGTTTAAAATTTATTTGTTTATTAAAAAAATTATAAATTAAAACAAAATATTGATTAATTTTTTTAAATAAAATTAAAAAATAAAATTATATTCAATTTATAATTTTTTAAATTAATAAAATTAAACTATTTTAAAATATTTATTTTTTAAAATAAATTTTAATTAATTCTAATAATCAATTTCAAACAAGGTCTCCGTCTCAAAATTAAAATTAGAGTACCGTTATTTATTTTCAACATTATGCTGTGAGTCGTGAGTAACTATCATACATAATTAAATGAAGAAAATTTAAGACTAATAAATTCGAAAAAAAAATTAAGTTTTTCTATACCCAACGTTTTACTTTTATTTAAATTTACTCTTTCTTTCTCAAATTAGAGGTTTAACTATTTTTTTAATTTCTTTATTAATTTATTAAATATTAAATTAAATTTAAACTTTATTTAATTATTATTAAGAAACTTAAGTTTTTCAATACCCAACGTTTTCTTATATTTACTCTTTCTTTCTCAAATTGGAGGTATTTAACTAGTTTTTAAATTTATTTATTAATTTATTAACTATTAAAATTAAATTTTAATTTTAATTTGTTATTAAAATTATTAATTATTAATACTTTTTACTTATTTTATGATTAATAAGTAAAATAAATTTATACAATTTTAAAATTTTGAGATTTTCCAAATTAATTAAAGAATTATTACACATCTCTAATTTTTGACTTAATGGAATACTAAAATTTCAAGTACATGTGAGAAAATAAATATCAAAATACGAAAAAAAGTAGTGTGAACAAATGTTCATATAATAATTATTTTAAATATATATTTAATAATTTAATATTAAAAAATACATTACTTAAATAATTTATAATCACGCAGCTATGTTAGCATTTTGTCACACTCTCGATGATTCATAAAGGCTATACTTTGCAGACGCTAGTAAATTGATTATGTGACATTTATAAGGAATATTACTTGGGGATTACATGAAATATTACATGGCATTTCTCTAAAAATATTCTTATATTGTATATTTTGTATAAAATTTTAAAAGAGATAATATTTGTAAATATCTAGAATATTTGTCTATATTATGATATGTTATAAATACAGTATATAATAAGAGAATACTATTATCGTAACCATATATAAGAATGATCTTAGACCTTTGTTAAAGAGGTGTGAGTAGGGGTGTAAACTAGTCGAATATTGATTTATTAAGATTCTACTCATATATTTAACGAATTTGAAATGAAGTTTGTGTATGTCTCGTTTAACTATCGAATCAAGATTGAATACAAATCGAGTATGAGTAATTTAAAATTTTCGGGCAAATACCATCAAATATCAATAAAAAAAATAATTTAATAAGATTCAAATAATTTATCAAACTTTAAAATATGCTCATATTTTACTTATTAATATTTCAAATCGAGCTCAAATCGAATTTTTAACCAAACGATCTCGAATAAATCTCAAACCGTTTAATTATATTTACAGCCTTAAGTGTGAAACTATATTAAAAAAAAAAAAAAAAACCTTCTCCTCGTTCGTAAATTATCCAGGCGTCTGTAATATATCTTATTCTCTAACAATAAAACTCTAGTTGTCAACTTCTTGTTGTGTTTATCTTCTCTTGTTTTTCTTTCTTTTGTTCATAAGGTTGCATAGTTGACTTGAGAAAATTCAATACTGTCCAACGATCTCTTAAAATAAATTAAAACTCCATTTTAAATGCATTTATATGAATGTTGATATTTGTTTTATTTAGTCAAAAAAATGTGTTTTATGCAAAATTAGATAATATTAAGAAAAATAAAAACTTCAAGAAATAAAAAAATAATGGATATAGAGGAGTGTTCTTTCAACTTAAATGTATATAATTTAAAAATATATCAAAAGGATAATGGTAATCCCACCATGAATTATTTTATTTATAAAAGGTTAAATATACTTTTGATCACTAAATTTTAGTCTAATTTATAAATTTATTAATAAACTAAAAAAAATTACAAATAACTAATTAAACTGCAATTTCTTTACATCATGTTAACTTTTATGTCAAATATATTGAATTTTAACATCATAATGCGATTTGTCACATATTATTTTATCCGTCCCGAAAATATTATAATATTTTAATTTTTTACAAAGTTTAATAAATTTGTTTAATATTATAATTTTGAAAAAGAGAATAGTGATTGAAGTAGTAATATTATAATTTTAAAAAGGAGAAGGTGATTAAAGTGGTGAAGTATAATATTGATATTATAATTTTAAATAGAAAAATAATGATTGAAGTGGTGAACTATACTTGATAAAGTAAAAGTAATTTAGATAATTTATATTATTAATTTTTTCAAAAAAAATTATAATTTTTATTAAACATCTAAAAAAAAAAATATTACAAAATTTATGAAACGGAATGAACAATAGTCTTCATTCACCACGTAAATATATACCATGTGTAGGAGAGAGAAATCCACCTAACAAAAAAAATTATTAAAATTAAACTTAAACTTCAAAATCAGAACTGTTAAGAATAATTAGAAATAATAATAAACACAAAATACTATGAAAATTAAAATAGTTTAAAACTTAAATTATTTGAAGTTTATTTATATTTACATAATTATTTCATAAATATTTGTGTGTGTGTGTGTGTGTGTGTGTCGCATCCAAGTCGATTAGCGAATGCGATAACAGAAAATTAATTCAACCAAAATTATGGTTTTATTATGCGGATCTAGCACTACGACTTCGGAAAAAGTTTTCTTTTGTATCCCCCAATATTTACTGTGCATTTCTTGATTTTTTAAGTTTTGTATGCAAAGATATTTTATATTATTATAATATACTAAATTTGAAAATTTTACTAATATTAATTGTGTAAATTATTTTTATTTTATCAAATATGGTCTACAATTTCAATCACTATTATCCTATTTTAAATTATTATATTAATATTATATCTCATCACTTTAACTATTAATTCACTGTTCTCATATTTGAATAATAATATTAATCACTGTTTTTTTATTTAAAATTATAATATCAAATATATTTTTTTAATTTCACACAAAATCAAAATGTTACAATCTAACATTGTTAGGACGGAGGGAGTATTAGTTTGCTCTTGTATGAATGAAGATATAAATGGCTCCTATTCGTGTTTCAAATTGGTCATATCCCATTTAATGTGCAACAAGACACAGACTGAATATTCTACTGGATATCCAGTACAGATTATTCGTTAATAAATTAATAAATTAATAAAATTAATGGTTTTTTTTTTTAAATTTGTAACAAAATTATTATTGGTGATTGTAAGAAATTTTAATTTAATGATGATTTTATAAATTGGGTCAAATTGTACTTAGCCTCATTTATGAATAATAAATCTACCATGAACTACTTTATTTATAAATTTTATAATAATAAAACATAATTTGTAATTTGACATCCTGCTTTCCCTCTTGCCTACAGTCAGTTAGAGGCCCTAATCCCATGTAGTGAGCGTTCTTACTCTTGGTCGAGGAAAGGGCTATAGATGGCTGTGGGTCACCTCTTTTGGTATGAAAGAAGAAGATAGTGAGCTTGATTGCAACATCATAAACCAGGAATCTGGAATGCGAAAAACGACTTTACCTTTATCTAAATCGTAAAAAAAAAAAAAACAAGACAATACTTCGTATTCGAAATACTCTTTTCGTTTCAAAAAAAAAAAAGATGATTAAAATTTTTAATATTTGTTTGACACTTATTTTAAGGCAGTTAAAAAATATATTTTTATATTTTTATTATATTAAAAAATATGTTATATAGATATGTTAAGAATATAGAAACATATAGTAAAAAATATAGTGTATATATATATTTTCAAAGCGTTTTAAAATTCGTATCAAAAAAATATTAAAAATTTGGGTCATTATTTTCAGAACAGAGGTAGTAGCAAGTGAAGAAGAAGAGATTTGAAAATTTCAAAATTCTAGGCTTTCTACGTTGGCTAAGAAAATAAAAGAAAGGAGAGGAAAAGTTATTGTTTATGCGTGTTTGTGAGTTTTAATTCAGCCAAAAAAAAAAAAAAAGGAAAGAAAAGTTACTGTAGCAATTAATTGTTTTTTGCTCCGGATTTTCTTGTCAAATTTGACTAGAAAAGTTACCGAAGAGAGGAAGAATTACTGTTCATCCCAAACAATACATTTCGTTTTTTAATATTAAAAAATTAATTTATTTGTCATGTCTTCCACATATATTATCCAAAATGGTAACATATTATTTTTTGTTTTGTTTTTTTTTTTTTTTCTATTACAAA
>JAUMHB010047684.1:0-17145 GCA_032359685.1 Pittosporum tobira
CCCACGATCTCTCTCTCTACCTCCCCTTCTTGCTATCAGTCTTTAGTCTGCACCTAATAACACAGACTTTTAAACCCTTGAATGATAAGTAAAGCCATATTTATACATACATCATCATCACCCTGATTCTTGTGGGAATCTAAATCCTAATGCTTGTAGGAAAAGCTATTATTGAAAACAAAATTACTGATATGGCAATCTATCAAAAGAATTATTCAGATGCACACCTCACAAAGTTATACCATGTTTTCAATCTCATAGTCCTTTTAGTCGAATATATATTTCTTAATCCTACTAATAGCTAATATTTTTATTATGTTTCCTAATCATATTATAATTTATATTTTATTACTAGTATAAGTTTTCTAAGTTATAATATAATTAGGTTTTCTCAGTTCCTTTTGGCTTTGCCAATTACGTAGCCTTATATGAGTGTTAATGAAAATTTAAGTTGCTGATCAAGAAAAGTGAATCCCTTCATTGAATAAATCAAAAAAGCGAAACCTAAAGAGGAAAGAGGTATAAAGGTCAGGGTATGCACACGCACACACGCACACACACACACACACACACACGTATATATATACATACATATATAAGTACCCAATTTGTACTCTGTCCGTGGGAACTGTATAATATGCCCATCAAACAGAAAGCTACCAGCTAGTCAGCTATTATTATGATTTCCGTATGACCTAAAAAAGGAAATCAAATTATCATAAACATCTTTCTTTGCTGTTACACTCAAGAGGAAGTCGATGTGACCGTAATTCTCCAGATACAGCGTATCTGGTTTGGACTGCAATTCCTCAAGAGTGTGTTGCACATCCTTCACATCCGCCAAGGCATCATTTCCCCCATAACCCATCCATAGTGGCAATGACGTAGGAATCTGACTTAGATCAAATTCTGGCGGTTTCAGATGGCCATATTTCATGATGTTTTTCCACTTACCATAATCGTACTTTGCAAAGGTACCCTTGCGTATCACTGCCAATCAGAAAGTCAGCATTAGAATGAGACTCATTATGTTTAGGGGTAAATATGAAATCAAAGTTATCCCAAATATTTGTGAAATTTTTAAATGAGAATTTTTTGTGGGACTCATCTAGTATTACCGTGGCTCTATGGGACTATTATATCTAAGCCCCTGTTTTAAAAGTTTAAAGGAGGCTGGGAGCTAATCAGCTTATTGTTTGGACACATCTACTTGTTATTAAGGTAGGGGTATAAACGGTTATTCAAGAAAGTGCAAGGAGTGTACTCTGGAAAAGATGACGCAAATTCTTCGCTGATGACGGGTGAGGTTCATTGTCAAGATAGAAGTCAATCCGAGAGTCATTAAAGCAGCAGTTCTTCCCTGAAAAGTGATTGACTTGCTAGGTTTAATATAAAGCTATGATCAAAACAATTCAGAATCAGTTAAGTGTTTCCTTTAAGAACATATACAATAACTATAGCATAGGCCATTAAACATTCAAAACAATGATATATGGAAAGGAAAAAAACCAACCAGTGATGGAAGCTAGCAAATTGTTGCAGTCCAAATAATTGTCACACATCATATCAAAGACGCTAGTGCCGAAATCACTGAATAAATTAGGCAACCTTAATTAATACAAAAACTAGTTTAGCCTGACAAAAACAGAAGAAAAAAATAAAAAATAGAGGGTCTGCTAAACCTCTTAAAATTAAGTTGATGAATTCCAAGATCAATCATCACCTGTCAAGAGATAATCAATATATCAACATTTCCAATTCCAGAAAAAAAATTTAAAAATTAAGCAATACAAATACCTCATCAAGATGCAAAGAAACTAAATCCAGAACAAATGGAGAGGTCACATGATCCAAATATGATATAGGACAAAGAAGCGCAGCAGCAGCAACCATTTTTACTAAATCTGGCTGAGTAAAGGCAGCCAAAGACATGATAGTTCCCTGCAGGTAAGAAATAAGCAAATATCAGACAAATATAAACAGATTATTAAATAATAATAGAAATACAAGGTGACCAGCTAAGAGGCTAAGACCTGTGAATGTCCAACAACAAATACTTTGGATTTCGTAACATAATTCACATAACGAAGCATTTCTGCTAGGTCAAATAGAGCCAACTCCTGCCAACTCCAGTCCCAGAAATCCTAAAAATGCACATGTACAACACAAAATTACAAGTTATTTATTAGGCTGCAATTGAATATAGTCAAATTTTCATAACGGAATTCTGATTTTCCTTTTAAAGATACATTATAAAATCATATGCAAATTGCAAACCACAGAGGGCCAAAGTGTGTGTGTGTGTGCATACACACGTACATATATGTGTGTGTGTGTATATATATATATATATATATATATATATATAGATATAGATAGATAGATAGATAGAATCTGGCCATAGAATTAACTTTTGCATACCTTATCTTTTACTGATAAAGATACATGGCCATAACTCCAATGAGTCCCCCGTACATTTCCAACCCACACATCAAAGCCATGATCAGCAAGAATGAAGCCAAGTGATTGATCCGCGGAGTTCAGGAACCAAGCGTCACCACCCTTCATAAATTTTAATTCCAAATATTGCAATACGTGATGTGAGTGCTTGATTTGCCCAGTATAAAATTATAACTCCATAATGGAGAATGAATATATATATATATATATTCTAAACAAGGAGACCTGGGAAACCTCTATAGTAACAAACACATATATACACACTCACTTCAATGAGATAGATTCAAAGACATCCTCACAGCTATGGAAATAAAACGAGCAAACAAAAAGAAGAGAAGAGATAAGACCATCATGCGTTATAGCATTCTAAGATATATCAGAAAATTTGGCTATCAGAAATGTCATCAGTAAATTCGACCTACTTCATCTCTCTCCAAATACTATCAGAAAATTTTCATCATTATGGGCAGTGGCTAATTGTTAACTTAAAATTCAGCTGACTTTCCACTCTAATCGAAAATCAAACAATGGTAATTCAATCTATGACATCACTCTATATTCAAAATTCGTTTATATTGTGCCGAGCTAATGGCATCAGAGTGTAAAGAAAGTCGGAGATAAGACCGTCATGGTCTATAGCATTCTAAGATAGATCAGTACTAATATTCAGATTTAATAATGTCATGAGATGTGGATGAGCCTCTGCTCGATATTTTCCTTTTAAAAAGCACAAACCCAGTTATAAACATGGAAAAAGTTTCAAACTTTTATACTTATTTACTACAGTATGTGCAAGCAAATTGAGGTTTGAGAGTAGGCATATACGACAAAATAGATAACATGATTTATTTCTTAAAGTCTACAACAACAGCAACAACTAAATAAAAAGAGACAGAAAAATCACCATAAAGAGTCCATGAAGAAGCAGAACTGGAGGACCCCTCTGTCCTCTTAAATTTCCAATACTAGATGACACCCGTTGAAGACCTAACAGGTACCCATCTTTTGTTTCAGTCTGCAGTAACGACGTAAATTCCTCCATTCGTTAACAGTCGATACACAAATAAACAAACATTCACATACACTGTGTAAGTCCCCACTAAAACACTGCGATTCTGAGAAAAAATTAAATGAAATAGAAAGTCAACTTAATTCTGTTTGAAGTAGGTAATAGCAGAGACTAAGACTATGCTTGTTTTCAATAATGATAGATGTGCTTGGACCTATGCTCTTGGTGTATCAACAACATGGTCTTCTCCTGTCCAAGTTCACAGTATGTGGAACCCATGGTTATAAGAGTACCTGCGTAACCTTGGCTGGACTTCTACTTCTTTAATACAGTAAGCACTTTTTAATCCTAAGATTAATTCTAAGGATTACAACCACAGACTCTAAGGCCATTTGATACCTCAAAAGCAGTACTATTTAATCCAAGATCTTCATATAACTATGTAGTCCCTCACAAAAATCCAGTCTACAAGTCTACAAGTCTACACATGGATTTGGAAGTAAAAACTAACATAATAAGTGATCCTAGAACTAAACTTTCTTATTAAGACGGGCTTACATGTACAAAAAGGTACTCTATAAAATAGTCAAATCACATCCATCAATATTGCAAACAAGATAAAGCGAATAAACCACACCACAACAAATTAGCAATTTATAACTCTAAGAAACCAGGGAAAACGACGACGGAATGCTAGTTAAATTTCATTGCAACATACCATTGGAACATGAACTAGCATAAACAAGGAAACAACTAACTTAAATGAATTAATTGTCATATGCAAAAATAAAAATTTCAACTGAATCAAAGCGAAAAGGGAGACGGTGTTTACAGAGTGTTCGGAGCAAGGGTAACCGCAAGGTTCAATGAGCTGGTCACATAAACCAGTGACAGGAGATCGGCCTCGGCCAATTTCTGAGACTCCGGAGAGACCATCGCCGGCGGATATGACTGCCGGAAAGATGATTAAGATACTGAACGCCGCTGTCGCTACAGTATTTACCGGTCTCCCCATATACACACAGAAGGAGTGTGTGTGTGGCTGCTGGTCTACAATCCGGCCCGTAATCTTTGGATAATGTTACGAATTTATTACGACGGTCAACTAATCGCGATAGTTGAAGAGTTGCTTTCTATTATAGCCTTTAATTTCAAAATTAAGCAATCAAGTAATTTACACATGGCAAAAATTAATTTATTCGTAAGCGACCCTTCTCTCCCCTTCAAGTAGTCATTTTGAATTAATTTTATATTTTTGTTGATTTCTTAACCTTAAATTTTAACTATATCTTTATCTATTTTTATAGGAACAGAATTATACTCTTTTTATTCTAAAAAGAATGAGTCCAGATATATTTTATCGTTCTAAAAAGAATAATTTAATCTATTATTTTTAGTTTGTAATTACTTTCTTATCCTCATTTTATGTCACATCAAAACTCTCTTTTCTCTCTATTGTTATAAAATATATTTATAAAGATAATTTTGTCAAAAAAATATATTTTTTCCTAAAAAGTTAATTTTCTTAATTTGCGTATTTTATCCATTTTATTTATCTTTTTCGGGACGGAGTGAGTATGAATTTACAATGAGCTCACCAGAACAATAAAATAATAAAATTAAAATAAAAATAAAATAAAATAAATTTTTTATATTTCAAAATTATACATAATTATATTTCTTTAAACATATTTTAAAATTAAAAATAAATTTATATTTTAGTATTTTTTTTGTTTTTAATAAAAAAAATAAAAATACTTGATTTTTATGTAAAAATTACGAGAAAACATTTATTTTAAAAATTCATCTTCTTCTAGAGCTTTGGAAATATTTTAGGACAGAGAATAATACACAGCTTAGACGGTGAAAATTCAAAACGCAAATTTCAAAATAACAATCAACTGGTATCATCTTCGTCGCTCTCATCATCCACATCACCCATGTCCACGTCATCACCATTATCACCTTCGTCGTCTGTCTGGTTATCATCTTCTTCTCCATCAGACATGTCCGAAGGAAAGTCCATCCCTTCATCACTGACATCACCAGCAAAGTCATCATCAAATTCGTCCGCTGCAATTTTGTCCAAGTCATCATAGAGTACAAAAGGAACAACAATAAAATGAAAAAAGAAAATTAAAAAAATAGTCACCATCTGTTGCCAGAGAAGGATTAACAGAGTCCAACAAGTTGTCAATCTCTTCATTGTGACTTTCATCATCATCACAGTCACCACCATACAACTACTCTTGAGCAGCTTCTTCATCATCTGCTTCCTTCTTCTTCTTCTTCTTTTGCTTCCATGAGGAACTCATTTTGTTCGTATAGAACTTCTGGAAGACAACATCTTCCAGGGCTACATCCATTTCGGCAAACTAGACAATCTCTGCCCCGATATGATTAAGTGGGCATTCATGTCAAACTGTAAAAAAGAAAAAAGAAAATGAGACTACAATGGTCAATATACGATTAGGCAGGGGTAGTGACCTGTGCTTATTCTGCCGCAATGTCTATGTAAGCCGAAAAGATTGAGTTGCATAGTACTTCAAATTGTTTACAAGCGATATGAAGTTTGTTAGATTGCCCTTCCAATATCATGGGTTTTGGGCCAGGAGTGCCACATTACAAGTCTATTTACTGGATGCATCCTATATATAGGATGAAAACAGATGTTTTGCAGAAGGTAGAATGCACAGCATTAAATAAGAAGTATTTATATTGTTTCAAAGTATAAGAGCATTTCATTAAAAAAATTAAATATTAAGTCACTATTTATATTCATTTTGTACACATTTTTAACAAAATTCTATTTTAATAAATTACAAAATTCACACACAAAGATTACGCAATGAGAGATCGTTCGACAAATCTAGCGAGATTTTAGGGAGTTACTACATAGGAAGGTACAGTTGCAAAAATAATGGGATTTTTAAGTAGTATGTTTTAAATCAATCTAAAAATCATTTTCATCATCTATTTTGAAAATAAATAAAAATTTATTTTGCTCTTATAATTTGGAACGGATAGAGTATAAACTATAAAGTAAATTGGGTATAGATATTATCATATTAGGATCGATAAGCAGGATCAGACTCAGACTCAGAATCAGAATCAGCATCTGGACCCCACCCTGCTTCTAGCAACCTCACAAGTACTATCAGGTCCCTCTGGTGAGATGCAAGCTTTACTTTCTGCTTCTTCAATGACATCTTTAAAATGTTCATCGTCGTCATCAGCTAACTCATTCTGGAGCACCATATTCCTGCGTCATATGAGTAAATATCATTTTCTTTGAGAGTGGCAATTTTATGTGAAAATGAGGCAGCATCCAGCTCACAAATAACAGAAATAGTCTCTTACCATAGCGGTGGTCTTGCTTTTAATATGTACCCAAAAAAAAAGGTCTTGCTTTTAGAGCTTCAGAGAGGAGAAAAAGATACGCACAGGGCATATTGTGGACGCTGCTGGAGTGCAACCTGCTCAGACATTTTAGTGATTATCGTAAGACAGAAACCAGGAAATATTGGATCAAAATATAAGTATAGATTAATGTATAGATAATACGATAGTAACTTTTAAGAACTTAACATTAGAATTTCAACTCTATGGTTGTGGAAAGGACCAAGAAATTTAAAAATTCATCGTGAACAATATTCCATGAATTCAGATATCAGATATCTTTGTAACGGACACCGAAGAGAAGCAAGAATATTATAACGATACACTAAACGATAAGAAGATCAAAAGGTCATAAGGGATTATTCGATGATGAACCATCCAGATGTGGATTCACTACCAACCTGCAACAAGCGCTTGGCAAAAGCAGCAGTTCAGAGACATTACAGAGAGAGCAAAACAAGCACATAAATAGGGGGCTCATAAAACAAAAAATGCGCATTCATCTTCAGAAAAGTAACATCATCAGTTAAATTGCCTATACAAGTGTGTGTGCTCCATAGGCACAAATATCAGTGAGAATTCTAAATTTATTTATAATGACCGTTAGAAGAGCTGTTAACAATCGAGAATCCGTTTCCATGAGTCCCTGATGAACTTATCACGTCCTTCGATCTCTTTGGAAGACAATAGTCTTTTACGTTCTTGTTTGCTGTGTTTGAACATCTTATCCTTATGTCCACCAGCCTCAGAAATCCTGAAATATGAAAGCTTCCGTATTAAATCATCCGAAGTAGTCAGTAGTGTTAATGACCTACAATCAATCCTGTCCCATTAAGAAGCGAAGTTCCATAACCATGAATGTTACGGAAAATTTTTGGTCCACCAGCTTTCTGGGTAGAGATCGAGAGGTCCAAAAACTTACAAACACATATTAGCATGGATTTCATAAATTACCTTAAATGGAGCAAAATATACATCTACCAATCGAATAATAAATATAAAACAATAAGAACCAAAATAAAAAACTATTATCATTTGTAAGTGCAAAATAAACAAACCTAGTATTTTAACGTATTTTGTTTACTAGCGCAGATAGCAATCGACGCTCCTGCTCTGATTTACAACTCAGCAAAGTGTAAATGGCCTCGAAACCATTACAGCACATGATAAAATTCTAAACAAACCATTTCTCATACTCGATGTACATATAACTGAGATTAGAGAAACAGAGATAAGAATGAATCCAATGAACAGAATTAGGATACCATGAATTGCAAACTAATTCCTGTGGTCATCAAGAGTGGCTGAAAAAAAAGATTTATGTTGGCTAACAAGACTTGAATAAAGATGTGTTTGTTCAATAACCAATAAAGAAAAGACTTTTAAGGAGACAAAGCTAACACACTCGCAGAAATGATGAAGAATTGAGAAGTTGAAGATATAGAGATATGAGCCACCAACAGTACACAATCATCACAAGACGGAAAAACAAACCTTCAATGCATTGTCTTTAAGTGAAGCCAAATCGTCTCTTGATGCTTCCTCAAGTGCAAAAACAAAACGTTTGTACCTGCAATAACCATGTACAAGCTAGTTTTATAGACAAATAAGGATTTAAACGCTGTCTGCTACGACGTTGCACAATTGAACGTCTCTGCTTTTGTCTTGTAGAATTGTTGACCTTGAATTTGTGTATTAATGGGAAGATCGACACAATAATTAGGCAATTTATTTCTGCCATAACTTAACAGGTATGAGCATCTTTGTGTTCTTTTAGCTACTTCCTTATCTTATACTGTATGAAATTAATCAGCACTCACAAGTCACAACCCATGCAGGGAGAAAACATACAGCATAAGAATTTCCTAATAATAAGCATTTCCTAATTATTATTAGATGTAAAGGAACATGCCAATAATAAAGGTCAAATATATTAACCTACATCGAGATAAACCACACATAGTCAAGTGATCATTTTTAAAGGAAAATGAGATGAGAGAGGGTGCATATATACCTCTGCTTGAGACACTCCTCCCACTCTCCCAGTGCCAAAATAGTAGAAGAGAGTAACCATCTTTTGACTCAGGAAGATGATTTACAGGCCTCTGGAGAAGGGTCTTAAGCTTGGCGTTCAGGTAATAAACTGCTTAAGGAACGTGGAAAAACAATCAGTAACCAGAAAGATAAACATAACTAGTACTACGTGTATTCCAGAAAACCATGATATTATTAATTTATCATTTTACTATAAATATAGGCGAAAATATTTGAATTAAAATCACTTTTCTATTATATAAAAATTGTAATCAAACATCTAATTCTGAAAATTATTTGTTTTTATTTATCTTTAAATTTTGAAAAGGAGAAAGTTTAAATGTATTAGACTGGTCGCATAGTGCACACAACACGTGGTTAGTGCCTGAGAATCAGTCCTTTATTAATAAGGATATAGGCTAGTCCTTTATTATGGAGAGACAAAATCATAGCACAAAAATGAAATGGCATAGGTCCCTAATTAGACTATCGATACAAATATGTATTAAGAGGCTAATTGTCACGAAATTCAGCTTGACCTTGTTATTTAGGCAAAAACTTGGCAAGTCGACGTGCATTAGGGTTTTGTCAATGTAGGACAAATTTGTGGATAAAATGTGGAACAATTATTCACGTGATGTTGAGGTGGTGCAAAACTATCTCCCGAGGCGGCTTGTTGGCGGTTTGATGGGAATTATGCGCAGCACCTTAGGCAAGTACTGGGGTGTGGCTAAACATTTTGGGGGCTGATTAGTGAGGCAGTTTTATAACTGTTACGTGCATTTGTATTTATAGGGCTATTAGATGCACGAAAATGTAGAGAGAGAGAGAGAGATCATTGTGTGAGTTTTGCAAGCTTGTAAGCTATTGTAATCCTTTGTTTTGAGTGGAATAGATAAATGTTGGGTACTGTCCGTAAATCTCGTGTTACTTGTTTGTTTATTTATACATTGTGTATGCGTGTGTGTTATACACTGTACAACATGTGAGTTTCTTGGCCGACTAAAGTTTGGTGCAAACTTTAGGCCATTACAAGTCTATTTAGGCAGCGAAAAATTATAGCCTAAACGAAGACTGTGACACTATCCTTGATGAAATAAACATGTTTTTAAGTGTTTCAAAGCTCATAAACACGCGGCACTTTCCAACTTTGGATGTTACCATTCCTGTAATTACTTACATTATTATTTGCAACAAAATTGTGCAAGCATAGCTGTAAGGATGATAAAGTTATCAACCAAATTAGGCGTTTGTTTTCTAACCAAAATAAATTAAGAATAAAAGGAGCTTCCAAGGATACACACAAGCAGCACTCAAATGGCAAATACACCAAAGGCGATCAAATTTTGCAAAGACTAATTTCGGCAACTTTTCCAGGATTGCGGTTTTGTAACTAAACTCACTCCTCGCGCCAAAATCAGTAGTATAAATTCTTTGAATGTGATTTTATGAAATTTTTAAAGGCAATTTCGGTTTTCTACTTTGGCCTAGATTGTGGCCCTATTTTATATGCCTCAATTACTTATTTACCTTGATAATATTAAACTATATTTTTATTTGTACGTGTGTTAATTTATTTATCAACAACTCATGTTGGTGAGTGTTATTAACACTATGGTAAATTGGTAATTATTTTATGAATTTAGAAATAATTATTCTTTTATGAATTATTCCAAAATTTAAAATAAATTTTATTTTAATATCAAAAAATATTATAATATTTTTAATTTATTTTATTACCAAAAAGAATTAAATTTCACATTTATCTCTTATAGAAAATTTAAATACATTATTTTACGTGAAAATTATATCGACATTTGTTTATAAACAATAGTTTTAACACCGTTTTTAATTTTGGAAAAAAAGTGAATATGTTGCTTTGAAAAATAATGTTAGATTGTTGACCATTCTATCGTGAAATGCAGTCTTTATCACACATTCTCCGGACGGAATCTCGCAACAATCTAGCATTGTGTCTAAGAATCCGTTTATAAGTTTTAGGATAAAGAAAAAAAAAAAAAGAACAAAAAATTTATAATTTTTTTTTTATTTGTGTTTATGAGTTGAAAATAAAATAAAATAAAAAATAGTATATTACCATTTTAAGTAATATATATGAAAGACGTGAGAAGTAAATTAATTTTGTGATATTAAAAAAACGAATGATATTTTAGGTATTAAAAAAAATTAATTTTGAACAATAACTTTTTTTAACAAATCATCTCAAATTTGACAAAAAAATTCATGATAGAAAATGACCTCCCAATTTATCATTTTTTTTTCTTACATTACAAACTCACAAATATAAAAAAATAATATTTTTTACCATTTTTTTTCCTTTTCCCTGTTTTTCAAAACTCACAAACTTGTGAGGTCATGACAATACTGAAGATTTTTTTTTTCAGTGATATGTCTTATTTAGTATAATTTATTTTAAAATAATTTATAATTTATAATTTATTTATTAATTATTAATTATATATATTTTTAAATTAAAAAAAATTTAATTAATTTTTTAAAATAAATTAATAATATTATTATACTTAACCTATAAATTTTTTAAAATTATTTTTAAAAATAAATTATAATCCACCCATAATCAGTGCTCCACATAATATTCGACTTTGATGGCGAACGGAAAACCTTAATTATATGGCCAGGTTCAATGTATTTGTACTGTGTCCCGTAATTTAGGGGGCAAACCACATCGAATAGAATCTGGCTCTTCATCCCTTTTTATCCCCAGTTAATCAACGCGACCCATGCCTTCTACTTTCCTGTAAAACCAACAATCCTTTTGCGCCCATCGCCGCCGCGGAAAACCACGATCATCGCCACCATCAAGGATGGCGTCAGGCGTGTTCCAGCCACTTGACGAGAAGTCTTTAGTTGAATACATAAAAGCAACACCTTCTCTAGCTTCCCAGCTTGGTGGTGACCGGCTCGACGACTTGCAAATTAAAGAAGTCGGTGACGGCAATCTCAATTTCGTCTTCATCGTTGTTAGTTCTGCTGGTTCTGTCGTCATCAAACAGGTATTAATTAACTAATTAATCTGTTAATTGTACTTAATTATGTGCACAGTCAGATCAATTTGTTCTTAGCTAATCTTGCTTCTAACGGTGTCATAAAGTTCTATTTTTCTTTTTTTTCTTTTTCTTTTCTTTTTTTAAAATTTTTAATTTAAAGTTGATTGTATTCCCCTGGTTCCAAGAGTAGAGATTGCTATTCATCTTGGTCCGTCCTAAAGTTACTCGAACTTTTTTATTTTTATAAAGATGCGATACTATATTCTATGTAGATCGAGTACTATCATGCAATGACTACTATATTTCTAGCAGATCTGTTTGTAAAGGTGAATCTTTCCTTATACGTTGTTTTAAAACTGTATATCTAATTTTAGAACATAAGGAGTAATAAATTTTAGCAAAAGGTGTAAGTGGAAGATTGAGAAACTATCAAGGATGAACAAGACTACACCAGGATTCCTCGTGGCTTGCAATTGTGTTAATAACAGACCTACTGCTTAAAAGCAACTCACAAAGATTGAAGGAATAGAGTCCCTGTTCCACAAAAGAAGCCATTTTGACCTTTTGAAGTCAATCATTGATGTCCTAAAATTAAAGTCAATATGAATTTATCTACTTTTTGTTAATACAAATGGAATTATTGTAAATTATTTTTAATAATACTACTAATTAAGAATCTGTTATTTTCAAAAGTCACCTGGATTACATAATTTTTAAATTTAGGATTTTGCAAGTTGATTGTAAAAAGTCAAAATGATACTCTTTTTGTAGAACATAGGGAGTAACGCATTTGTGAATCTAAAACTTCCTATCAGTTATGGCTATTTGTGGGTGTTCATTGATGTGGAAGAGTGTGGGAGAGGTGGTGTTGTTGTGATTGAGATTCAACTTATTTAGTTTCAAACATTTGATTACTGACTGTGTTAGAAGCATGCACCATGTGATGCATTTAATTAGCCTTGATTCCATATGAACATGGACTTCCTATTTGATAATTCACAGCTTTCTTTAGAACCCTGATGAGAGATTCTGAACTTCTACTTTTGGTGTTTTCATTTTGCAGGCTCTTCCTTATGTACGTTGTATTGGGGAATCATGGCCAATGACGAAAGAACGTGCTTATTTTGAATCAGTGGCCCTAATAGAGCAGGGTCGTTTGTGCCCTGATCATGTCCCCAAAGTTTATCATTTCGACAGGACTATGAGTTTGATTGGTATGCGTTACTTGGAGCCTCCACATATAATCTTAAGGAAAGGGTTAATTGCTGGAATTGAGTATCCATTGCTTGCTGAACACATGTCAGAGTTTATGGCTAAGACTCTTTTCTTCACATCCCTTCTTTCTCTTACCACCACAGAGCACAAAAGTGCAGGTAAATACATTTCTGGTTCCAGATGTTAGGGTTTTGCAAGCTGGATCTGAATACATATAACTTGTGTGTTACCATTTTACAGTGGCGAAGTTTTGTGGAAACGTGGAGTTGTGCAGGCTCACTGAGCAAGTCGTTTTTTCTGACCCTTACAAAGTTTCTGAACATAACCACTGGACTTCCCCTTTTCTTGATAAAGATGCTGAGGCAGTGCGGGAGGATGATATTTTAAAGCTTGAAGTTGCTGAGTTGAAATCCAAGTATTGTGTCATTGTTCGCATTGCTTTATTACAAACAGAAACAACCCCCCTCCTCCTCTCCTCCCCACAAAAAAAAAAAAACCCAGACACAAAAAAAAATTGTGATAATCTCGGTTGTGCAAGTGTTTCCCTATTAACTGGGATCTGTTTTCCAGGTTCTGTGAGAGAACTCAAGCTCTTATACATGGTGATCTCCATACTGGTTCTATCATGGTTACTAATGATTCAACTCAAGTTATCGATCCAGAATTTGCTTTCTATGGTCCGATGGGATTTGATATTGGAGCCTTTATAGGAAACTTGATTTTGGCGTACTTTGCACAAGATGGACACGCAGATGAAGGGAATGATCGTAAAGTATGTCCTTTTCTTACATTTGAATAGAATCATTAATTGGCTTGTCGTTTACAAGGATTCTATTTGTCAATGAATGATATTCCCCCATGCCTCATTCTGTTTGTCGAAACTCGCTTAAGATACTATTTGCGTGTTTATAATCTATTGTTCATTATTGCATTATCAATTTGGTCGTTGTTAAAAAATTACCACTTTGTCCCATTCCTTTCACATGCTTATGAAATTGAACTGGGTGGATATTAGTAAATTCTTTAAGCATCACAGGATTATGCATTAAATACTTAAATCTGCTGCTTTTGCTTATTACTGTAGCATTCTAGTGCAGACATATAAAGAGTGGATATTGAGAACAATTGCAGAGACTTGGAATCTCTTTGATAAGAAGTTTACCGCTCTTTGGGATGAACACAAGAATAGCTCTGGTGATGCTTATCTTCCAGAAATTTATAACAATGCCAAGCTTCAGCTGCTTGTAAAACAGAAATTCATGAAAGATTTGCTCAACGACACTCTTGGATTTGGTGCTGCCAAAATGATAAGGTGAGTTTTGCCCTTTGTGTGGAAATAGTGTCATTTTTTTAAAATTCTGGTTGCTGCTTCTTGAATTTTTTATTGATCGGAACACCTGTAAAAATGCAATATTATATTTTAATTCACAGGAGAATTGTTGGGGTAGCTCATGTTGAGGATTTTGAGTCCATTGGCGATGCTGCCACACGAGCAGTTTGCGAGCGTCTGGCTCTTAACGCTGCCAAGATGCTTTTGAAGGAAAGGCGAAAATTCAATGCCATTACTGAAGTTGTGTCTGCCATCCAGGAATTTCGTTCATAACTTCTGAGTAAAGTTGGAGGTTATTGTAAAGTTTTAATTATAAGAGTATTTGCGAGTGCTTTGAGGCTTTCACTCTGTGAGTAAACATCTACTTAAGCTGTGACAAACACATGTCAAAAATAATAAATTTTGATCATGTTCTCTCATTTTTTTACTGTTTCATACGAGTATGCTTTTTCTTTATTTACATCATTGAGGTTGGGATAAATTCGAAGATTTTGCGAATTAGGTGTGCACTGCTTTCGAACAGGGGAGATATTAGTTTACATTTATTTTGATAATATGTGCATCTCCTGACTTCAGACTTTTCTGGGATAAATCCTTATGAAGAATTTTAGAGAATTTATTTAGTCAGCAATTATAGTACTTAATATTTCATCTCTTGCATTTATTCCTTTAGTTGGCTACTAGCAAACACATCTTAGCTCTTATTCTTGGCCTTGTACTCACTAAAGTGCTGATCAACTGCTTTTCCTAGCAACTGGACAAAGTAGTTATTACTGTAACCACTCCTCATCTTCTTGTTAAGTTCTGCCACGAACCCGTTTCTGAGACTATTACAATATTCCAGAAACCTGGCCATCATGTTGTATCCTTGGTCCCACTGGTCACCCTGCCCTGGCTGCACCCAATGACTAGGTGCAAACCCGCCTTGAGCCTCACAAAATCTGTGATCCCCTCTATCAAACCCCCCCGGGCCCCCCCACTGTTTCTGTTTCATTGCCATATATTTGCCATTTTGTGATAAAGTACACCGGTGAGCTCTCTCTTGACATTGCCGGAGTAATTTCCAATATAATTCGTGCTTATGTGGATTTCGTAGCTGACTCTGTAAGCAACTCCATCCATTGTGTCTATGAATAAGTTCACTTGTTGAATGCTCTTTCTGTTGGCTGTGGTGTTCTGCTGGAAGGTTTTCCATACGAAATTTGTGGCGGAAGATGAGATCTTTTTGCTGTAGACTATGCTTATTTTGTCGGTGAAACCACCGCTGGTTGTTCTGGTGCTGTCGGTGACGGTATATGTGACTGCATTTGTTTCTTGCAAGGTTGATGTTATTTAGTTAGGCGGCATGAACATTTTTTCGTCAACTGGTCCATATTTTTCAAATTTCATGCTTGGGACCTTTTTGAGGGTACCATACAAGTGCGGCATTAATTCACCTAGCGCAAGCTACTGAATGGTTTAACCATGCGGCTAACTTTTTAAAAGTCGGTAGGGGGGAGAGCAGTGAGCAACGTAAGACTGTACATTTAAGTTCTGATGTTGTTAGTAAAATAATAGTTAAAGTGGTAGGGTAGGGTAGGGTATGATATTGATATAATAATTTAAAATATGATAATAGTGATTGAAGTGGTATGTTATATTTAATAAAATAAGAGTAATTTAGATAATTAACATTATTAAAATTTTCAAATTAAGTAAGTTCAAATAATGCGGGACGTCCAAAACAGGCAAGTGTTGCAATATAAATAGGATAGAGTGAGTATATAAGTGTTTATCGGGAGTTTGAGACATTTTATTTATTTTTCATTAATACTAGCTTGAATATCCGGCGCTGTCCGGACTAGACACAATTGTTTATTGATATATTATAAAAAATTATTGTAATATTATATATATATTTTTTAATATTTAATTAGTTCTAAGTTAAAACAGTTGATATTATGTATATATATTAATAAATTATTTATTTATTTGATAAATAAGTTTTTGAATTTTATTTTAAGACAAACTCTTTGATTTTATTTTATTTTTGTAAATAATAATCTATTATAATTTTTTAAAGTTGGTCGAATTTATGTTCATATATAAAAACAAATTAGAAGTTATTTGTAAATTTTTATATTTTTGTTACCCATTTTCTACTTCATGTATGTAATTAAACTTATTAATATTGTAAGAACCTAATATTTTTAATATGTTATGAAATTTATTTATTTTTAACAGTATGGTATTTTGGGGATAAAATAAATTGTATGGTACTAAATACAAATATTGGTTTCCAACAAAAAGAATATTAGCGTTAAAGTTAGGGAATATTTGTTCCCGTACTGTGCGCCGCAAAGTATTTGTGGAATCCACAACGGAATACGTGTGGACCCCACAACGAAATACGTGTGGACCCCACTAATATTCGTCGGACGACTTTTGAGACGCCGTAAAACTCAAATAGTCAATAATTATTGGTCTGTCACTTTCTACTATATTATTTCTCTGATAAATATTGCAACAGTAGTATGAATAATTGTGTGTATATATATATATATATATATATATATACTTGATGTTGGTTTATTCGATAAATAATTTTCTATGATCAGTGTCAATAATTTTAAATATCTGTAACAGTATTGGAAACAATTATCAAACATGCTAATATTATTTTAAAGTGT
>JAUMHB010047695.1:0-11312 GCA_032359685.1 Pittosporum tobira
ATGGGAAAATCCTCTCCAACGGTCAGAATCTCTTCAGTATAAATAGAAGATGTTTGGCATAGCTAAATGATGATGATTGAGTGAAAGTACACTTAAAAAAAAATTCAAAATCACCCTCGAAGATTTTTCTAGCCTGCTGCTTTCAAGCAAAATAATCCTCAACCACCAAGCCTCCTGACATAACAGAAGACCACATCAACTATATGTAACTCCTCATTAGATCAAACAAGGATTAAGAAGGACAACACATTGTTACTAGCTGAATCAACAGCAAGACCCCTATCTTTATGGCTTAGATTCAAACTGAGTGTAACTGTCAAAGATTAGTTCATTGTTACTTTGTAACTAGCTAGTTCTTGGTGAACCCCAGTAAGGATTTTAAAGATTTAGTGGATTCCCTTTTAAAAATAATAAGGAGTAGTGGAGTAGGAAATGAACCACCATAAAAATCTCTGCTTATTTGCTTCGCTACTTACATTACATGTTTATTTTGTTGTATTTATCTATGTTGCTGCTTGAGTGAGTGTCTATTGTGAATATCAAGTCTTAAACAAAAAAATAGGGATAAAACTTATCCGCCACTTATTTTGTTTACTTGTTTTATGTGGTTATTGTTTTTCAACTTTAAGTTTACAGTGCGAAGCATTGGAAAGGAAAAATGACATTTGTGGTTGTCTTAGCGGGGAGATTTGGCCTAGCACAGGAGTTGGAATGAATGAATGTTTATGTATTATATGTACCCAAACTTTTGAAATGTCCAAAAAATGCTTCCGTTGTGTAAATGAAACGTGTACTGTATGATCCTGGAGGATATTGTGAAAAGAAATATTGTAATTAATGAAGGTTAATGGTAATTGTTTTTTAACGACTGGATTTTGTGTGTGATTGGAAGGGAATTCGGGCCGTCACAATATCGCTTAAATGTGGAGGATCAATAATTGCCCTCATAAAATTAAATTTTTTATTGGGGATTCTCTTGCTAATTTTAACCTATCACAATAAAGACGAGTAAGAATAATTTAATCTAACTTTATAGTCAAATGATATAACATAGCTCATAAATATAGGCTTAAATATACTTTAAACTTATTTTCAATTTTTAGAAGATGAACCCAAAACTAAAAAATTTGGCAACTTAAAACTTAAAATTCTGTTATTTCTAGAATTCAAACCTTCCGGTGATGGGAAAGTGTGATTTCACATGAAAATAACACTTGCTTTAGTTGCGTTGCATGTTTATATTAAAGGGGCAATGTAGTCTTTTAAGGGGTAAAACAGATACTCCACACAATTTTTTTACTGGAATAATCAAAATAATCTCCTTGCTTCTTACTTTTTTCTCTCTCTCCTTTTCTATCTCTCCACTCTTCTTCTTTATTCTTTCTTCCTTATTGGAGTTTTTATAAAAATATAAACAACAAACATAATATAAGAGAAAGTTATATATTGAAACAATATAAGAATAAACTATATTACTATAACATCATATAGGCATACAAACTTATAAACCAAGCTAGTTTAAACAAGGCCAAGTAACATACTCCAAATCCAACTTGGAAACTAAGAAATCTAATTAATTAATACTAAGTAAAATATAAAAATATTATATTATGAATAAATACTCTCTCTGTCTAGAAAAGAATGACTTCTGACTTATCACTTTGTCTCACAGATTGCAGAGTCACTAGTTTTTTCTTTTTATGACGGAGGGAGTATTATCTAATAGCCCCATCAAATTAAAAATCTTATAGAACGACTTTTAACTTGTTACACGATAAACCCAAATGAACAAAACGAGCGAAACAAGTGAACGAATAAAATGAGCAAAACGAGCAAAACAAGCTAACAAGAGAACAAGCCAAACGAGCAAAATATCGAAGCAATTCAACTGGGAACTGTGGCATATCACACAAATCATCTGAAAAGCACCCAAATAATAGCAACGAGAACATTCCAAACCCTCTTGGGTCACCATGCAATACCAAATACATTTCAAATTTCCAACCCAAAACTTAGGATCCATTGTGAAATCAAACAAAACTTGATAAGCTGATGAAAACTTATAATAAATTCATGGGACCAAATCGAATATTACGTTTTATACCATTGAAGGAACCTAACATGATTTTATGCAATTCAAGGACAAAGTCTGAAATTCTACAGGCCCAAATTCAATGACAAGTCGATCAAACTTTTTCTTTCTATTTTCCCTCTTCGTGTAAAATCCAATTGCAAACATATATGGACAAAGATCATAAATGAACCGCATAATGTTATTGACTAAACGTGGGTCCATGACAGAAAAGATAATTCAAACAAAAGCCCATACTAGATTTCCTCTTCGTTGGGTTTTGCCAACAAAATCAAGATGCAGAAGAAACTTGCAATTGTGGTGATGGAAATTGACTATAGGAACGTTAGCTATCATTGATGGTTATGGGTCAAACCGACTATGGGACCAATGAGGAATATTACAGAATATTATATTTATAATATAATAGTCTTATATTTTATTTAATATTAAATAATTATATTTTTTTGTTTCCAAATTGGATTTGGAATATGTTACTTGGCCTATGTATAACCTTTCTTGGACCACAAATTTGTATGCTTATATAAAGTCTCAAACATCAGCCATCAAATTCGCCTCCACTTCCCTTTTTAACTTGATTTTTACTTCTCTTATGTTTATTCATCCCTCCACTTGACTTCACCAAGGATTCTTTATAATTCCGTAGCTGATCAATCAAAATTAGCAAGAAACCACAAATTCTCAATCCTATAAACTATGTGATTTGTTCATAGTGTAGATTTCAGATCAGCGCTGCTGGTTCGTTGTACTATCATCCCACCTTATATACATGTTGGAGTTTAATTTTCTTCGCTATTTATTGCCTATATTTCTTGTTTGCGCATGCATGATGGGTAATTGGGGATAGAGGCATCTGAGGGGGAGAAGATGGTGAGGATATGGTTGGAAGCTGGCGGCTGTGGGACAGGAAAAATTATATTGGACATAGAAAATGGTGGTATTTTATATGGTTAATGTACCATCATTTCCCAAATTAGAGGAGAGGGAGGTCGCTTATAAAATAAATTAAATTTCAAATGTATACAACGCATTAATGTTTAAAACAAATACAATTATAATCTATATTTTACAATTGAATTAAAAATTTCAAAAGAATAACAAATTTATTACTTCAAATCCCATACATAACTATATTAACTCCCAATTGTTTCCATAAATGCTCTCTTCATACAACCCAAATCGAAATGCCTCTACTTATCTATCTCACAATAAAAGAAAAGACAATTTAGCAAAAACTCAATGTGGAAAATAGAGACAAGGAATAATATGTGAATTCTAAAAATAAGGGAATAGAATTGTTGGGACCAACTTGACTGTTGATTAAGTCCAAACTTTACTTTCAGCTGGGCACACGACGGCAAGAGTAGGTTCACCTAAAACACGGGCAACACGAGGGGTTTGTTTCCTCATTCCCCTCTCTGATGCTTAAGTTAGCAGTGAGATTAAGGTATAATCTGCGTATTAAGATAGAGAGGATGAGGTTTACTGTAGGTTTGAGTGTGTATTTTTGCAGAGGTTTAGCCCCTTTTTTTGTGTTGAGAGCAAGAACCCCTTATTTGTTCAAATGAGGTGATATTTGTCAAACTGGCCTTGACCTGCAGCTCGATAAAGTAGACATGGTGCGCCTTACTTGAGTTGACAGGGTTGTCGGGATCAAGCAGCTGATTGGACGCTACCTTGGAACTTGTTTATGGCCTTTGGGCCGCTGGACCCGAATTAAACTGAGTCAGGCCCAATCGATGGGATGGATTGGGCCAGCTAGCTGGGAAGGCCTGGGTCCAAGGCGCATAGTTTGAAAATCCTTAGCGGCATTGGTCTGGGCGAACAGAGATGGGTGCCAGCTGCTTCCCGGGGCCGAGACCTGGGCTCGGTCCTTACGAATCGCCGAGTTTTGGGAGAGACTGATCGTACGAATTGCCACGTGGGATGCCATGTTTGCTCTGATTAGGGCTAAGGTGAAAACCCTAACCCTAATTTGGGACGATCTCCATCAAGAACCAAACAAATGCAACAATAAATACAATAATCAAATTCATTCTAATAAATTGCTGAATAAAATCTAAGGTTACGGATATCATACTAAGGGATAGCATACCAAGCCCAGATAACACATCAAAAATTATCTGATCTGGATGCTTACACACAACCATGTTAGTATGGATGTCACATACATCATTAAGCCACACACATATTACAGATATAACAAGGTCAGTCCAATGTATTCAAAACAAAACATAGATAATAAATAGTCAAGCTCACTCCCAAAGCACAAAAGGATATGTATTTATGTCCCATCTATGTGCCAAGAAGGGCATGGAAATATATGGACCAATGGTTTATATATTAGACACAAATCATATCACAAATCATATCAGCAAATTAAATCTTAAGAAATGTTATATTGGGATTCCCAAACTAAAATAACATATGAATAGCGAGTAATTGTTATTTGAGAATAAATAACAACAGTAGAAGTAGAATTATAAAAACGAAAATTAGCTACTCATCCACACTACAAATTAATAGACGATATATCCATACAAAATGAATATAGTTGAAAAGACAGATATCTAATACCTGATAATTATATGCTCAAAATATTAGTCCTAACTGCTCAAAGTGTTAATCTATGCTGAATTAACTCAAAAATAACCTTTTTTTCCACCACATAAAAATAGTGTTGTTTTATTATTAGTGGACACATTCCAAATAGGTCATATCCCTAAAAACAAAGATTGAGCATAAAGAAGACGATAGAAGGATAAACCAGAGGTCCATAACAAATTCCTACATCTACTCAGTGGTCCATCCACAACTTACAAGTCAAGCCTAATAGCCATCTATCAAATCTTTTTTTTTTTTTGGTTTCCTACTGGTGTCCGAGACTTTCATTTGTATTTACTAATCTAGCTCGAGCCGCGTCAAACCCACGATTGTATGGATGAGCTCTCCCAACATAATCTACTCACTCCAAGGCTCAAACTCAAGACATCAGATAAGAAATCGAATTCCTTATTCATCCGACCCAAGATATGTTAGTATCTATCGAATCATATTATCTAAACAGAAATCTAATTTCTTCACTGTTTATATATGTTGCCTGTATTGCTTGTCTGCACAAGATGGGTAGTTATGGATCGAGGCAGGTGAAGGGGAGAAGTAAAGTGGGGTCGGATGGAAGTAGGCGGCTGTAGGAGAGAATAATTGAGCATAGAAAATGGTTGTATTTTATATGTTTTTTTTTTTTTGGTCACAAATATTTTATATGGTTAATGTATTTTAGACGATGAAATGATGTTTAGAAGCGAAAATGTCCAAAAACCCCTTTATATCAAAACTGAATTTCACTCAGCGAACAGATTTTAATTGTAATATCCGTACACTTAAAAAATTATTTAAGTAATGGTACTATTAGATTTGTCATTTTAAGTATGAGAGTTAATTGGAGTTTCGTGAAGTGGACTCTAAAAATAAATAAATTAGGTTCTATTAAATATTTATTTTATTTATATGGGTTAGTACTACTTGAAATACTAAAATGGTTACTAAGTTTTCATCATTATATTGGGCTCAACATGATTTAAATATTTATAGAATACCCAATTTGAATTTCCAGACTTAAGGAACTCTAGTAGAGTAAATTAAATAAAAATATAATAAATGACGTCTTAGGCCGTTATATTTGGGCATTACTAATTAGATCAGTTATTAAACAAAAGAGATGAGGCGCTGCTTAAAAATTTGGGGAATGCACAAGAATTAAATAATTATAACATTTAAATAAAATATAATTTAATTTTGTATTGTTGGAGCAATTAAAGGACGAGTAATGCTATAAACACTAACAAATGCACTAACAAAATGTGCACAAACTAACATATCAAACTGTAATTAGTGGATGTATGACTATATATGGAGTGGGTCTGTCATTATAACCAATTACAATTTGACACATCAATTTGTGTATAATTTGTTAGTGTATCTGTTAGTGTACATAGCATTATTATTAAATGACACTTTTTGCATACTTAAGCCTAATAATAAGGCAATTATAATTAGAAAGAACATATTTACAGTAGTAGCTTGTAAAGTCAAGTATTACAAACCCTACGATACTGATGAGACTGTTAGGACGGGCGGCATGCGATTGCAAACAAAGGAGAAGAGGATTTGGTCACGTTCGAACATTCAAAGGTGAAGAAAAGAGGAGGGGAAGTGCAGCTGGTTATTGACGCAAGACGAAAGGTTGAAAGAGATTCCTTCTACGAAACAAAGCTATATAACCTTTAAGAATTCATTCTATGTTATGATTTCGAAAATTATTTGCATATGAAACAGTGCACTGTAAGACGATACTCTATTAGATTGATATTAGTTATACCAACAACTATATATATTTATCTACATGCCCTCTTGGCACTAAAAGAGGCATGATAACATATCTTTCTTTGCTCTGGGAGTGAGCTTGACTATATGATTATTTATTTCAAGATACGTTGGTCCACCCTTTCTATTCTATTTTGTTCACATAGTAGTGACATATGTGCCATGTACTACTATCGTTTTGTTAGCAGTCTAATAAGATTTATTTTTATTTTTTGGTTGTATATGAGCTCGGTATGATATCCATAACTTTAGATTCTATTCAGCCACTTATTTGTTTGGATTTGATAATATTTTGCTAAACTTACCATTGCTTTTGTTAGGTTCTAATCCTTTATTTTTAGAGTTTATATTATTCATTGTTTTTGTTATCCGCACTGAATTTTGCTAAGACTTCTTTTCTTTCCTGATGACAACAGGTAATATGAGAGCTTGAGCTATTCAAAAAGAGCAAGGCATCGGGATGTTTGATGAGAGAGAGACCTTTCTATTCAAGTAATACTTTTGGATTCTTCAAATAAAATTAAGAAGTTACTTTAATAATTTGGGTGTCTTGGTTTATTTTGATATTCACCCTTTGACTTAATAACTATGTTGGGGTTACTTTTGTATTTTGAAATTTTTAATAATGCGGCATTATTCAAAATACCATGAATTTTAAAATAAATTATTAAGATTTCTTAGAACTCTAGTGGCATTATAAGGATTTGTTATTTACTTTATATGACATCCGGCTTTTATAGGAAGGGGGTCTTACATTAATTTTTAAAATAATTTAACCGTGAGGTTTAAGTTGTCAAACTTTTTAATTCCAGGTTCACCTTGTAAACTTTCAAAACATAGAACATGCAAAATTGTATTTTAGAAATATATATTATATAAGGGCCTCATCTAGGTAAAATATTTGATTAAATACTATTTCACCCAACTCAATATCCACCATTGAAAAACTAATTTGACAACCTAAAATAATACATATCTACTACTAATAGTACCAAAATTTGCTACTAATAATAGCGAATATGCCTTGTTACCATAATGTCCCTGAGATCCACCACTTTTGAATTTTAGACTCTTGGACATCAGCTACTATTAGTAACGAATGCACCTTAAATGCAAAGTACTTGGTACTTATTATGATTAGATAGAAAAAAAGGTAGAGTATAAAAATAAGGTCATTCACGATGTTCCTTGAACCAAATTACTTAAAAAATAATATAAAAAAAAGTGAATGAAAGTGATAGATGGGGAGAGAACAATATGGAGAGAGAGAGAAAATGATTGAATAAAGAAAAAGGTGGATAGATAAAAATAAAAATTAAATTAAATATGGTCATCTGCTACTATTATGAACAGATGTGCCTTGAAACTAATATACTAATAAATTGATTAAAAAAATGAATGAACGTAATAGGTGAAGATAGAGAAAAAAAAAAAAGGTAAATGAAAGTTATCAATGGAAAGAGAATAAAATATTTTATACTTTTGGTTCATAAACTTCTGCTACTAATAGTAGTGGATGTCCATGAGTTAAAAAAAATAATAGGCCTTAGGGACATTTTGGTAACATGGTACATCAGCTACTAACAATAGCCAATATGCACTAATCATGTCCATTGAATCAGTTTCTAGACTATAGATATTGGGTTAAATAAAATAATATTTTCATCGTATATTGTGCTTGGATAAAGCCTATAGATGTATATAATTAAAATTATTAATGTTTAATAAGTTAAAAATGGTGAGTATATGGATTGAATTAGATATCAAAATTTTATTATTTTATTCACTTAATCAACGCATAAAGAGTTTAGAATTGTTGGGACCAACCCGACCTTTGACCAAGTTCAAACCTTGTTTCCAACTGGACACCCATCAGCAAGAATGAGCTCACCTGAAATGCGGGCAACACGAGGAGTTTGTTCCCTCATTCTCCTCTCCGATGCTTAAGTTAGCAAAGATTAAGGTGATAATCTGAATATTAAGTGAGAGGGGAAAAGGTTTACCGGATTGTTTGTATTTTTGCAGAGCTTAGGCTCTTTTGTTCAATTTTTTGCCTCCCCTTCTCTGTGAAGATGATGTAGTATTTGTAGAGTTTGTTTTGACCCACACCCTGATAAAATAGGCATGGTCCACCTGCTTTGAGTTGACAACAGATATGGCGCGCCTCCTTTGAGTTAACAAGGCTACAGGGTTAGGCGGCTGATTGGACACTGCCTGGGAACTTGTTTTATGGCCTTTGGGCCGCTGAACATAACCAAGCAGAGTCAGGCCCGCTATCTGGGGAGGCTTGAGCCCAAGGCGCATAGTTTGAAAGTCTCTGACGGTGATGATCCGACCAGATTGAGGCAGAGGCAAGACCATTCAGGGGCCAATGACCGAGATTGATCATTCTGGATGTCGATAGCTAGGCTCGTTCACTCTGGATATCGAGAGCCAGGCTCGATACTTCCGGATGCTTAGGGTCGGACTCGATCCTTCATGCGAATGAGCCTTGGGGATGGCCGATCAGCTGGACTGCCACGAGGAATGTCACGTTGCCCTAATTAGGGCCAAGGTGAAAACCTTAGCCCTATTTTGGTACGATCTCCATCAAGAATTATTTTTTTGTGAATATATATTTGAAGATATCACTTTAGAAACTTGTGTTGCATAAATTTGTTAAAATATATTGCAAGTGTGCCAAATTAATTAATTAGTGAAAAACATGGATAAATTCCGTATCCACACTTGTTTCACAAGTTGACTACCCACAATAAGAAATTAATGACCATGATATTAATAATATTATTGTTTCCATATTTTTTTGATGTAGTTTTAGAAAATTTAATTTATTTAATGCCCTGATTTCTACAATTACAGTGGGACAATATTAGTGATTAAGGTAATTACTTGTATTCCGTAGTAAAACGTAGGAAGTTCTTTCTAAATGACAATGATACAAAATACAATATCCAAAATGGATCATATGCTTATAATTTGTACAAATATTTTACTATATCTACATCATACCCATATAAATATGAGCACAAAATCCTTAGAAATAGAGCAGCTACAGAGCCTTGAGTTTGTGAAGTGAAATAAAACAGTTTTTCTTTAGAGAACAGATTGAATTTCTGTTGGTTGTTAGAGTTCGATTGAAATGGACTTCGGGTTCGGTGGAAATGGATCGAGTGATGACCATGAAGAAACCTCTTCGAATTTTCGAAGAGGCAGAAAAAACAGCAATAAGCAATACCACAGACACACTTCGGAACAGATTCAACAATTGGAAATGTATGTTAATTCTTTTTCTCTTTCTTTTAATTTGTTCTTGTTAATTTCTTCTATGGTGAATTTGTATATATTGCACCAAAAAAAGAACTTATATATGCTTTTCAGCCTCATGGTCATTGCCAACTTTGTGTTTGTATATCTATTTACAACAATACGTATGATATCAAATCATTTTTCATTGAATACATTCATCTCCATTAATTTTCATTTATCCCAATAGATATCTACTACATTTCTTCTCCTTTCGCTAATGATACAATTATACAGGTCCTCATACGTAGAGGACGTTGTAGAGATAGATTAAGCTTCCACTAAATATCAGTCGTTGGTGGAAAGATCTAATGATTTTGAAGGTTCATTATCTGCCATAATTTCCGGGAAGAAAAAGAAAACTATCCACCATAATTTCTAGCAAAATACTATGAAAATTATGACTAATTATAAATCTCCCAAGCTATTAGATTTTTTCGATTTCTCTTCTTGATGTATATTAGTGGTTTTCTGGAATCAGATTTTTCAAAGAGTGCCCTCATCCAGATGAGAACCAGAGGCAACAACTTAGCCGAAACCTAGGACTAGAGCCTAAGCAAATTAAATTTTGGTTCCAAAATAAAAGAACTCAGACAAAGGTACTTCTTCTTTTCCTTATGTTTAAAATTTTATGGAAATTATAAAATTCATGCGTATTATACACCCGAAAATACATCACGGGTATTTCATACGTCACCTCGACAGTATACACTTAAACTATCATTCAACATACTGCGAATATGTCGAAGATATTCCCTGAAATTAATTAATAAGTAGGGTTTAATTGATTTATAACTTTTGAACATGATATATTTCGTCACATCAGTGGTGCACAATTGCATATACAGAGAATCAATCTGTGTTTATTATTTTTAACATGTGTTATTTTTACTATGCGTAAGTCATGGACAGTTTTGTTTTACGTTACATTAGAATTAAGTTTATTTGCAAAATATTCGCACATTTATGGGAATTATACAATTCATGTGTAATATACACTCGCAAATATGTCAAGAATATTTCTTAACATTAGCAAATAAGCTGAGTTAATTAACTATTCTATAAATTTGAACAAAGATATGTCACATTGACATATATACACGTAAAGTATCCTTCAATATTTTGCGAATATGTCAAATGTAGTCGCCAAAATTAAATAATAAATAGGGTTTAATTACTTCATAACTTAAAATATAATATAATTTGTCACATCCGTGATGAACAATTGCATATTTACATATATGGAGAATCTATCGGAGAATCTATCTTTATTTATTATTTTTTTAACATGTGTTAGTTGTGCACGCTTTTACTCTGTGTTGTACCTTAAAGTAGGTTTAGTTGTGATATACATGCATGTGGGATTAGCAAGTAAGACTATAAATTATTTCTTCTTTTTTTTTGTGTGTTTACTTATTTCCAAATAACGATGATTGCGTTCCTTAATTTGTATTCCTTAATTAGGCACAAAATGAGAGGGCGGACAACAACACCTTACGACGAGAGAATGAAAGGATTCATTGTGAAAACC
>JAUMHB010047727.1:0-17135 GCA_032359685.1 Pittosporum tobira
TAAAATTCAAAAACTTATTTATCAAATAAATAAATAATTTATTAATATATATACATAATATCAACTATTTTAACTTAAAACTGATTAAATATTAAAAAAATTATATAACATATTACAATAACTTTTTATAATATATCAATAAACAATTGTGTCTAGTCCGGGTAATGCCGGACATTCGAACTGGTGTGAATAAATACCAAAATCAATATTGCAATATGCAAATACTTCGTCCGATTAAAATATGAGATTTCTTTTTTTTTTTTTTTAGTTTTAAAAATTAATTTAAAAACCAAAATCAATGCTAAATTATATTTATATACTGTATATAATTATCACTGATACAATTGTTTAACATTTAAGTAACTTTAAAATATTATTTATTAAAAATGATTTCTTCAAAACGCAAACGAATAATGTAACACATGATACATACCATATGACAACTTCGGTGATGTCTTTGCCAGGGCCCTGACCATTGCTGGATCCATGGTAATTACACTGGGGGAGTTTTGTCGGTTGATCAGACACCGGTTCTTCAGAAGTCTGTACATTATCATTAATTCTACGCATACACACAATGCTCGATAGTTAATTAACTAATTATATTTAGCAGAATAATACGCATAAATATATATATACGTGTGTGTGTGTGTGTGTGTGTACACACACAGAGAAAGAGAGTCCGTAAGCACCGTATGTATGAAGGAATGATCTTGCTAATTATGGAGTCAATAACATGGAGTTTAATCAGATCACCGAAAAGCGCCATGGCTGTTGTTGCGCGCTGTTGTGTCTTGCAAAGAAGAACTACTACTGTATAGAGATTAGAGAGAGAAGTCACTGGACCAACGAGTTTTGAAGAAGAAAACAAGGTACAAACTACCAAGAATTTTAAGTGATTCCAAGAAATTAACCGTATTTAATTTAAGTACTACTCCCACTTAACAACAAATTAGTTAAATTCCCAATGTGAAAATTAACATTCTCTCTCTTACTGTCCTGCATATATGTAACAAAAAATAACAATAGGTTTTATTTTCAAGGAGCTAGTCTGGCCATTGTTACTGCATATCCTAGGACGGGGCTTGGTTTCCTATGTTAATTAGTCTTTAATTAATTCTCACGAATGACGACGTGATCATAGTTCACTTACGTGTGAAACAAATGCTTTGTTTCTCTCGACAATGATACACACCCAAGCGACGACAGAGTGGGAAAGGAAAACCATATAGTAATTAATAAAATACACAAACAATAATTAATTACGTCGCAATCTCAGGGGATTAATTAATTATTTATGATCCTAGCTTGTATGAAATTCCGAGGAGATCATAACTAAGCCATTCTTTGTGCATGCGACTAATTTCCCCACATTCTCATTCTAAATAAAGAAACATACCTCTTGAGATAGAGAAGGACTGTACCTAGCTAGCTCGATCATCAATGGCCGACTCCGAGTCATTGCATGATGAGGATGATCTGATTATCAGAAAACTCCTCTTCGAAGCCAAGATTCAAAATCCAACAAGGTCAAGAAAAAGGAAAATCGTTGACCCCTCAACCGCAATATCTGTATTCGTGACACTTTTCATTTTATTTGCAGGAGGCTCATTCGCAGCCCTCTCAAATTACGGCAACATTTTCCCGATCACTACAATTGAAACAGTTAATGTCACTATCACGGACGTGATTTTATCCCCGAGTCTATTGCCCATCGGCTTCTACTTCATTTCGATGACCACCATAACATTTATTATGAGCATGGCCATGATTTCTCTTGCCATATGGTCACTTCAAAGCTCGTGGTCATTTTCATTCCAATCAGCTATGGTTTTTCTCGGAAGCGTAACGTTTGTCACGTTTGCTGTAATGGTGAAAATGTTCGTTCCTTTTTTTTACGTGACGATTTGGTGGGGCAGCTGGCTCAGGATATCGAGCGTTTGGCTCCTTTGGTTATACAGTTTAATGTTAATATTCGTTTTCTTTATGTTGGGTCTCATTGCCAAAAACATCTTATGTTATTTTAAAAGAGCAGAGGAGGAAGAGACCAGCAGAGGAGGAAGAGACCGTGGCCAAGTTACAAGTTCTGGAACCACATCAGGAGATGATCGATCTTAGCAGTGGTGCTACCTCGCTACTTTCTAAACAGCTTGCTCTTATAGTTATTTGGTGAAATATATATATATATATATATATATATATATATATATATTTTAGTTGTGGGGGACCAATTATTTGCCGCATATTTAGATGAAAGTATGAGGCAAATTCTTGCTCCTCCATTCTAATTGTTGTGCAATTTCATCGTAGCAACAAATGGATTATGCTTTGTCATACTTCTTTTATTGGTCTCATCCATCAATCCTACACCGACATGAACGATTCAGAGATTTTGTTCAGCTATAAGCCTATGTTTTAATTAGGAAAACATTTTTAGCAATTTGCTAATGGATTAAATTATAATAATATAGGAGGTCTAAAATTAAAATCCTCACAGTATTTGAAAAGAGTGACAACAACATTAATTTACAACAACAAATGGTACACACTTTACATTCCTATCTCAATTTTGTCAATAAAATTTTGTACAATAGTTTATAAAATATAAACTGTAACAATAAATGAAAGAGTATATAATTAAAATGAACACAATATATAGGCTTATGTTTCCTTACACAAATAACCAAAAGACCAGTGATATTATTATTTTTAAATTATAATGCTAAAGAGCCTTTATTATATATATATAGATAGATAGATAGATAGAGTAAATGTTGGCTAGATAATATCACTAACTAACATGGTCATGTGCATTGAATATTGATCTAAGGATACGTTGTAAGGCTCCATGGAAGCGCAATAATTTATGATACCCAAAAAACTAGTGATATTATTGTTTTTAAATTATAATGCTAAAGAGCTATTATTATATATTAGTCCCGAATGCACACACGTTCCACATGTGAGGGAAAAAAATTATTGTGAGAAAAAAATATTTAAAACAGTAACTATGGTAAATAAAGATAACAAAAAGTTACCCTAAGAAAATTAAAAATATAAAAATCAAAAAGACAGCTTCACCAAAATGATTTCTTAAACCCTCTCCCTATTTATGAGCTTATTTCAACTTATTTTAGAATTTATATAATTAAATTCTAATTAAAGTAAGACGAAACTCAAATTAAGAATAAATTTTTTTTGGCAATAAAAGTAAAACAAATTTAAAACATGTGAATAGGGGACGAAAATTGAAACATACCTACAAATTCTAATTATTAAAATGTAGAAATCTATTCCACTGGGCCTAGACTAACCATTTGGCCCATGTCAATGGGCTGGGCTACACCTGGGTAGATAAAATGCGAAACCGTGTGCGTAATTTGAACTGAACAGCATTGGAGGGAAACTTTAACAGAGGCCACCCCCACTCGCTGAAATCCCGATACGCAACATTTCGCCTTCTAGTTCTAGGGCTTGTAAATGACTCCAATTTTGTCTCTCTAACATCTCGGAGAGTGATTTCAAAGATGAACAAGAAAGAAAATGTGGCCGTTACGGGAGTGACATCAGCTGAACAGAGGGCTCGAATTTCACAAAATTTCAGAGCTGCAAAGGCCCTTCTTGCTCGCAAAAGGACCCGCGAATCCGATCATCTCTCTCTAAAGTAGGCCCTTTTATCTTTTCACATAACTTTTAACTATTACTATGACCTACCAAATAGAGCTTATTGGTAATTTGTGTATTTCTTATGTATTGTTTTAGAAATGTTGATGCAGAAGGAAGTGCAAATAAAAGGTTTCCTCTTTCGGACATTTCGTCGAACACCTCGGGGTCTCTACAGAACTTTAAGTTAACTGACAGTGAGTGTATCAGTAATTTATGTTTTAAGGACTCTTCTGTTTTTAAGGTTAATAATAGTTATAGTGGAGAGTATATAGCTATCCCAGCTAAGAAAGGAACGGTTTCGGATGCATTTAGAATGCCAATTAGAAAATTAGAATGTGTACCGGTAAATAGAATTGAATCAAGGGATGGTATCCTGACTAACTTGATTTCAAAGAAGATGGTTTTACCAGATGAGAATGGAAAGGTTGTAGATTCTTTCAAAACCCCAGTTAGAAGAGTCTGTAGCGGCAGTTTGTGTTCTATGGACATGAATGTCAGTAGAGTTGAATCAAGTAACTGTGTCCTAGCTAATTTATGTGCCAAGAATAGGACAGTATTGACCAAGAATGGAAAGGCTTTTGATTTTCTCATACCCCCCATAAGACAACTAGAGTGTACTATGGGTGTAGCTGGAAATAAAATTGAATCAAGTGATGGTGTGTTGGCTGATAATGGAACAGTTTTGGATTTAATTGAAACTCCAAGTAAACAACTTGATAGAATTGAATCAGGAGATGGTTGTTTAATGGAGTGGAAAGGTGGTGTCCCTGTGGGGGAAGATTTTGGGTTGAACTCTTATATTACCCCGGTGAGACAGCAGGAATGTTTTAGTTTGGGCAAGTCTTTAACTTCGTGTAGTGAGTTAGACGAAGTCCTTGACGAGTCTATCTTACAAGAAATTGATGCTTTATGTGAGAATAAGCTGGACCCGGAGGTGGTAGCAGGAAGGGAGAGTTCACAAGAAATTGAGACTTTATGTGTGAATAAGCCAGAGCTGGAGGTGGTAGCTAGAAGAGAGAGTTCACAACTAATTGATGCTTTATGTGAGAATATGCCGGAGCCGGATGTGGTAGCTGGATGGGAGAGTTTGATTGGCAACTTGCAAATGAAAAATCAGTATGCTGAAATGAACAGGGAGGAATTTAACACCATTGTTGGCCCGGTTGTTTCGGAGGATATATTGAAAACTGCAAGAAACTTGGATTCAGGTAATGTTCAAAATTGTGATGAAGAAGGATCTAGGACTTATGAAGCTACACATATTGGTGGCATGCCTGAGGCATATGCAAAGTATATGCAGTCTCTTAATGACAAGCAGAGGGAAGCAGCCTGTAGTGACATTTCAATACCTTTAATGATTGTTGCTGGACCAGGAAGCGGTAAGGTCTGTCCTCTTCTGATGTTCTCTATCTGTGGGTGTTCCTGATTTCAATGTTACTTTTGTTATAACCCTGCTTCTGATGTCAGACTTCTACAATGGTTGGGCGTGTTCTTATGCTTCTGAATGAGGTACTGCTATTTTTTTTCTTAATTACACAGTTCATTCTTCCCATTTTTCAGGCATTGGGTCACCCAAACATTTTGTCCGTTCATGATTCTATTTGCTTGACCTATTATTTCTTAATATTTCATCATTAAACATTTTCAGGGCATTGGTCCATCCCACATCTTGGCTATGACATTCACTACAGCCGCTGCTTCTGAAATGAGGGATCGAATTGCGGCGGTGGCTGGGAAGGAAATAGCTAAGGAACTAATGATCAGCACATTTCACTCATTTTGTTTGCAGTTATGCCGTTCACATGCTGAGAAGTAAGAAACTTCTGAGGTTCATGAACTAGAAATTTGTGAATTGTTTTTACTGACATGCTCCCTAATTTGTTGCTCATAGTTCATGCATATCGACTTACTGTTTTTTGGCTCATCCAATTAGGTTAGAACGTACAACGGACTTCTTGATTTACGGGCAAGGGCAACAAAGAAGAGCTATTATCGAGGCTGTGCGCCTATTGGAAGCTGGGAAGAATGGGGAAAATAATGATTTTTCCAAACTTGACGTGGAGTCCAATGGCATAAATTCTCCACAATACTTTAAAGACAAGGCTAAGAAGTGGTTGAAATTTGTGAATCAAGTAAGTAGCCTGTACTTCCATACTGTGTTGCTTATTCGAGCCAAGAAGCTTAGCATCCAATATTAGGGCTGCCAATGGATTCATTATGGATCTTTTCCAAATATGAACCTGATTATGATCTCTGAGGTCGGATTTGAATCTGAGTTCAGCGGATCTTAAAATATCATTACTGGGTTCAGTTTGTGGGTTTGAACCTGGATAATCCAAATTTGACAATTTGGTGACTGATATATAATTTTATATAAGGAAAAATAAATAAGCAAATAAAATTTTTACATGCTTAAAACTTAGTTTATTATTATAAAATTTGACACATTTGTATTTAAAAATAAAATTAGGATTTTAATCTTCTAACAATGCTACCCAAAAATTTTAAGTAATAGTGGAAAGTTGTAAGAGAAATATAGTACATGATTTCCAAATTTTTCCACTTTTGGGACATGGAACCTGTTAGAAAACAAGTATATCGTCGGGTTGGCAGATCCAGTAAGTATTTGAGAAGTGTAAGTGGTTCAGATCGAGCACTTGATTTACAACAAATCCTTGTAAGTTGTTTTTCGTTGGTTTGGAATTGTTACAAATAGCTCTTGTGAACGAATCCCAATAATAATCCACACCACGTACACCGAAAGCCATTAATGGAAGCTTCGGAATCTGGATAAATTATCTAATATTTGAGAGAATATGGAGAGAGAAAACACAAGTACACTTTGTGTTTTTCTATGTGTGAAGTGTTGTAGTTGGAAAGCAAAAAAGCATACTCCACCCGTACTAGTCCTTGATGTGTGTGTGTATATATGTATGTACGTATGTATATATATATATATATATATACACTTTATCCTCAAACACTTGTATCATGGTATAAGTCTACTACTTCCAATAATAAGGAGACTTATTTCATTAGGAGTTCCAAATAAATAATAATTCTATTATTTATTTAGGACTCTCCATCTCAATCCATTTATCCAATGACCAAACCCAAGTGGATATCCATGACCCATGGGCCCGACCTGGGTCACTTACTGTGGAAACGGCATGAGAAATTAAAATCTCATCCCAATTGCTTTTTGTAATAATCTGGGTTTAAATGGCTGATTTACTTGCAGTATCCCTATCTCCCTAAGATGAGTATATAATTTAGTAATTTAGTTCCTTTATGCAGACTATGCCAGATCCATTTGGTTGAATAGTTTCTTTATTTATTTAATTTAATTTAAATTATTTATTTATTTTATGTTGTGAATGTTTCACTTCCTTTTATATTTTGGATATATGCAAAGCTAGTTCCATATGACCGGTCTTGTACTCTTGTTTACTTTCTTTTGAGCATCTTATAGTTACGGTAATGCCATTTATATATTATATATTTCCCAGGCTAAAGCTTCTGGAAAGAATCCGAAAGATTGTCGGAAAATGGGGGATGAGGTAGGAGTAAGCTGAGCAATTTGAACTTTTTTTTTTTTGGGGCTTATGAATTTACTATTCTTATCTTCCAATCTGGATCAGGCTACAATTCTTCAAAACTACAGCAATATATTAAAATCGTGCAATGCCCTGGATTACCATGACTTAATCAGCAGTTCAGTGAAGCTACTTACTGATTTCCCTGAAGGTTGATATCATCTGTATATATTCAATCAGAGAATAAAACTTTAAAAGTTTATCTTTTGTTAACAAATACTTTTTCGTTTCATTTGAAGTAATGAAGGAATGCCAGGAAGCATGGAAAGCAATCGTTATAGATGAGTTTCAAGACACAAGTGCAATACAATATGGTTTTCTCCGAACTCTTGCATCCCATAAACGAATAACTATAGTCGGGGATGAAGACCAGGTGCATTTGATCTTTCCCTAATATCTGACAAAAATATTAGTAATTAAATTTCATAATTCTTCCCTTTTCGTATATAAACTAATTTTATCAAATTATAGCTATGTTCTGACTCAAATATTATGTATGTAATCCTACAGTCAATTTTTAGCTTTAATGGTGCTGACGCTTTTGGATTCAATTCATTCCGTAAGGATTTTTCCATGCACAAAGAGGTTTTGGTTATTCTTCCACCTACTGTTATTTTTGCAAATGTTTTCTTTTTTCACAAAAATGTCCTCCAGCTTTATGAAATCTTATAATTTCATGAACCAAGGCTTATATAATTCAGTTTTCCTGACACTTATGTAATTTTCTTTACTAGGTACGGCTAAATAAAAATTATCGTTCCACTCGGTGTATCATTGAAGCTGCATCATTTCTAATTCGAAACAATGCAAAGCGTTCCCAGTCAAAAGATGTTCTTACTGATAATTCTTCTGGATCGAAGGTAATACTTTTGTGAAGAAGAGAACTTATTTCTCTATTAACGCTCGTCATTGATTATTTTCGGTGACGCAGATTACTATCAAGGAATGTTGTAATGAGGATGCACAATGTGCATTTGTTGTTGATAAAATCTTAGAAATCTCTTCTTCTGATGCCTCATCTCTCAAGGGTTCATTTGGCAGTGTTGCTGTTCTCTACCGGAGGCAGGTCAAGTAAATTATTTTACTTCTTTCCATAATAGTTTTAGTATACTTGACTGCTCATCAACTCTTGAGGTATTTGCTGTACCATTTATTGCTTCAGGTGTCCGGAAGATTTTTCCAAACAGCCTTCCGTGACAGAAAAATTCCATTCAACATTCATGGTGTTGCCTTTTATAGAAAAAAGGTCTAGGTACCTTCATGCTTCCAGCTTGAAATCTTATCTGCTTTCTAGGCATCTTAATTTCATTGATGAAGTTACGTGTTCAAAAAACTCCAAATTTATTATATTGCCAAAAAAAACTTTCTTGTGTTTCCAGAGCATTCTAATTTTTCGTTAATTGCTAAAGAATTACCTGTTTAGAAACTCGTTACAAATGCATCGTGCTGTCAGCGAGACTTATGATTGACATCTTTTTTTTGATAATTTTTTATCATTTATTAAACTTACCCATTTGGTCGAATGGGTGACCTTTCTGTCTTGTCAGCGTGGGTACTGATTATTGATGAGCTATCTTGTTATAGGTAGTTAGATCCATCGTCTCTATACTTAAAACAACCTTGCTTGGTTGTGATGATGATTCATTTCGTCGAGTATTCAAGGCCCTGCTACTTTTTGAGAAAGAGGAAAAGAAGAAGGTAAAGGTGTTACAAATCCATTTTTTTTAAAGTTCTTTGAGAAAGAGAAAAAGAAGAAGGTAAAGGTGTTACAAATCTTTTTTTTTTTTAGTTTTTCTTTTTTAATGCTTCTACTTTCTTTCATGTTTGTGTTCATTATTTCCTGCATAAGCTAGGTGTTGTTCTTTGCTTTCCTCTTTTGCAGGTAATTGAACATATTGACAAAATTTCAGCGGTAAGGAAATGTAGCTTCATATCAGCTGCAGGTGACATATTTAGAGCTAAGATCTCCGGTACCTTCAAGAGGTTGTTATATACATTACAGTTTTTATGCTCATTTATGTGAATTTTTCTTCTGTTTGTGATTCCACTTTGTGCTTTCTCGCTTTTTTGGGTCTGCCCTGCTACATAATGAACATTACTCTTATGCTTATGCTTGATCCATTATCGATCACAGGAGTCAACTTACCCAAGGGCGCAAGGTGTTACTCACTTTGGGCATGATATCGAAACTTGTTCACAGGGTAACTTTAATATTTTTGTCATAAATTCTGAATTTTGGCATGAACTGTCTTGTATTTGCTAATAGTAATAGTAAAATTACTATTATTTGTTTATTTTATCCAACCTTTTGATTTATAATTTGACCCTAGGCCTGCCTTTTAATGTCAGATATGGAAAGAAAATATCATTTTTAGTGGCATACCAGTGGTAGTATTCATCTTAATTGTTGGTGCTTACAGGAACAATCAATTACAGCTGTCATCACTTCAGCTGCAAACATAATACCTCAGGTTGCATTCCTCTTCACATTAACTATTCAAGTTGTAAACTGTATGCTTGTCTTTATTTCTACACCATACTATAAAGTTATTTATGTACTAAATCCCAGTTAATGCTGGCGGTTAACTCGTGATTTTTTGGGCCGACAAAGAACTTTTGATCTATTAATGTTAAATATATATCTTCCTTATTTTGAGAAAGCGTGAATGTTTTACCCTAGATCAACTGATGAAAGTGCTTAGTTTTGGCCAAATATGGAGCTACTTCATTGTTATCACTTACTGGAAATATCTCCATGCACTTCAGCTGCTACTTGAAAAGGATTCATCATTCTGCATCTTTTTGTACATATGGCAACTTCTCCATTTTGCTTGTGGTTATATCTATTTCCAGGCCCCCAACCCTCATAAAAGAAAAAGGAAAGGAATGTTTGAGAATAAAATCTAAGCAATATGTGTAGACATTTCTGTATGCGAAAGGAACAATATGACCACATATTCAATTTAGTTTTCCATGCGTTATTTCTGGTTTTACGTACTCCAAATTGAATGGGGACTCAGTGTTATGATTCTCTATTTTGTAGAAATACCTTCTCGAACAACGGGCAGCTCAAGATGTTGACGGAGGGAAGTTGTTAAATGAAGACTATGACCTTAGATCGGTATGTCTGGACTTTTTGGGATCCTTTGTATTAGTTCTTCTCACTAATCAAATTCTACTAATGATCTTTACATTTATTAATGCTGGATCATGTAATTCGCCATTGAAATATTGAGTTCAGTTCATTCCCAACTAATATTAGAGCTGCCTCATTTTGTTCCAATAAATGCGTGTGTTGCTCCATCATGCAGGTGCTCCAGTACCTGCTGGATGATGTCTCTGAATTTTTAAAAGCACAACAAATTATGTCTGAAGGAAAGACAGATAATATAGCTGAAGAGAACGGGTGTGTAAATATACTTAAAGGTTTTATCGATTATATATCTGAGCGAGAAAGAGAAAACTTCCGATCTAGGAGACACGATAATGAAAATTCTGTCACTCTCACTACTATCCATCAGGTTCTCCTCCCTCTCAAATATCCATATGTACTTTCCGTTCCCGAAACATTTATTATTGATTTTGGATGGTTAAACTCACCCTTCTTCCCCTCTCATTCGCTCATCCTGCAGTCAAAAGGCTTGGAATGGGACACCGTCTTCATTGTGAAGGTAAGATTAGTACCACTTCCAGCTGAAAATGTACTTCTATAATTTCCATTCTAGCAATTAATCTTCTCATACTAACTTATTTTTGTACGTTGATCTCCCATCATCCATCCCAATTCCCAACACTTCTCAACTCAACACTGCCTTTTATCCCAATTCCCAACTCAACTCAACAACTCAAGCTGTGCTAATTCTTGGATGAATGATACAGGTGAATGAATCTGAGATCCCACTATTGCATGAATATAATGGTGTTGCAAAGGAATCTGCTTCCTCACTCGAGGTGAGCATGTTCTAGCGTGCAAAATCTTCTATTTTTTTTTTTTAAATTTACTTTTAACACTATAAGTTGCAAGTTTCTTAAGTATTTAAATATTCATGCTCTTTCTAACAATTTTAGGAAGAAAGGCGCTTATTGTATGTGGCAATGACTCGTGCAAGGAAAAAGCTTTTCATTCTTTATGTTCTTGTGGATTCCAATTGGCAGGTTTGACATACATCAGTTTTGTCATAGCTCTTGGTTGTTCAATATTCTCGTGGAGTAACATATTTCCTTTCAGATCCTTCAACCTTCACGCTTCCTAGATGAAATCCCAAAGTACCTTCAAGAGGTCCAGGTGTGCTTACGTCCTAATTTAAGATGTTTCATCGGTGCTAAACATTTGCAGGAAATTATGAGAGATAAAATTTTTAAGCATAATCTTTCTTGCCAATTATTTGAAAGCTTCCTACAATTTTTCTATAAGAATTGTGCAGCTTTTGCTGCTGTGTGTTGCTCAACTTTTCTAGTGTAATTGTTGTGATCTCTTTACATAGGACGAGCCAAATTCAACCATTTTGCAAACAAAGCACACAGAACTTCCAACCGACACTGTCAATGTGACAAATGGAATAACGACAAAGACTGAATCAACCGAGGCAGATATGGTGCTTGATGAGTCTACAAATGTTCTATTAAACGAAGTGCCCAAAGAATCAACGGAACTAATTCAGGCATGCGATGGAAACAGTTTTCTGAAAAGGTTGTTTTTCTCTTATTTAACTGGGATGTCTTAAATGGAGGGTTAATATTCCTTTATAAACGGCATTAGGACTTCTTTAATTGATTTTTCTCATTGACTCAACTTTCACTTCATTTTCTATCACAATTTACCAGGTTCAGTACCGAGGCACGGACTGTTGTTTCCCATTTGTTCCATCAATGGGCCAAGAAGTCAGCATTTCAAGAACCCAAAAGGTTAATTGACAAGGTACATTTTACTAATTTATTTCTTAATTGATGAAAATGGTTTATCACTTTCGTGGCAGAGGCAGAATTCATTTTTTCTAGCATTAATTAAACTTGTATTGATCTCCAGCCTGCCTTATTTTACTGAATCCATGTCAAAAACAAATGGCAACATATCCTGCCCATGTGATTGCTTGATTTGTATGTACAGGTTGGATTTGTTATTGACGAACGCCTGAGGATCAGAAAAAGTACACATAAGGTTATATATTGCATGCCCTTTTTTCTTGGAGAAACTTTTCTTTATCACTTTTCGTCTTCTAAACTGTGGCCCTCTCTTGCGTCATGGACTTCAAATGTGCTTTTACACTTAGATTAGTAAGGCAAAAATCAACTGAACATTTTAATTTTAGAATATGTGGATATTTTTGAAGTATCAACTTGACTCTAGAATAATTTGTCAGGATGTTTTGTGCGAATTGAAGTCTTGCTTGGGGACCGATGAGGCATTACAGTTCGCAGAATATGTAAGTTTATTTAGGTATTCAAAAGAAGTCGTTGCTAGCACTTGAAATTTTCAGATACCCCATAGTTGTGGACGGTAGATATGTTAGTTCCAAGTTTATCAATTTGTGTCATGCACGTCTGCTCTTATACACTGCAACTATTGTCAAAAATGAACTTTTCTTTCTACTAAATTAGGTTCTAAAATGGGAGCAAATTCCTGCTGACAAGCGTGCTTATATAATGAGGGAGAAACAGGTATGCTTCTTAAACTTATGTCATCAATCTTTTTCTCACACTTCAAAAATTATGTTTATGCCAGATAACACTTGAGATTCTAGTCTACAACAAGTATATCTTTAATGAACTGAAACAGAACTTCCAAGGTATTAACCTAATTATTTGCAGAAGTTCAATGGAAACACTAGTATCGAAATTCTTTCTTAATGCATGCAAGCAAGTGTACATAAATATTCACGTGTGTATAATAGATATTTATATGTTTACTTTGAGCACATAATTTCCATTTCTTCATTGCGTGCATTACTAATCGTCTCTTGAAAAGAACCGGGGCTGAGAGCCTTGTATCTCTATTTTAGAGTTTGTAACAGCTTGCTTAGCACCTCTGTCTTGTTAACGCCTAAGAAGTTTTGTCTCCATATTCAACTATTACTCCTCACTTGTCACGGCTGAAAGTCTCTCTATTTCACAGGAATATTTTCAGAAGTTGAGGATTGAGAATGCAATGGGTTCCTCAGCACCTACCTCTAAACAGGTGACTAACAATCTGCAGCAATTTCTAACTTTGATTTAATTAATAAATAAATTTTAATTTTAATTTTAAAAAAAAAAAAAAAAAAAAAAAAAAAAAAAAAAAAAAAAAAAAAGCAATCTGGTATTTCTACTCGGAAATAAATCAATTCACAATTGGTCCCTTTTAGGTTAATACAATGGTATAGTCTAACATCCGCAAAATGTACAATTGCTATTGCATTTGAGAAGTTGGAGGGTATAACTTTGATGCGTCTGGAGTACTTTACCATATTTTTCTTAACTTCAGTCTTTATGTGTTATATGGCAGATTGGTTTCCTACAGAATTTAGGATGCACTGTGGTCCCCACATCTCGTCTCCATGCTTCTCGTTTGATTGAACAATACAAATCATTGTAGCTTAGTATACTGGTATCTTACAGGAAAGGGAACTGGTTTCAGATCCCCGTTAACTAATGAACTTCGCAGCTTTAATGGTGTGTATCAGTATTATTTCCTACAGTTTTAATTATTACTTGGAGGGTTTTGTTATTAATCCCAATTCAGCAGTTGCGTTTTTTAAATTCTCAAATCAGTTATGCATGTTTTGATTTTGAACGTAACTATAAATTCAACCTTTCTACACTCGACTGTGCAAATTTATTTGGTTTTTCAGGTAATTTAGTTTTGAAGCTATATGAATTACTATCTAACAGGTTAACTCATCTCAATTTTAGACTTTAAAACCATTGAACATGACAAATAAATACTTGGAAGAACTTTATTTTTTTAGACTTTAAACCCATTGAACATGACAAAAAAAATACTGCCCTCACTTCCAAATTGGAAGAACTTTAAGAAAATAAAGGTATTTTAAAAATAAATATTTCATTTTGATGGATATATAAAATTTCATCAAACGATAATTTAGAAATTTTGTAGTTTTCATGATATTAAAATAAAAATTTATTTCCAATTTTAAAATATTTCAAAACAGAATAAATATCTATATTTCTAGAATGAAAATAGTATATAAGTTCCAAAAAAAAAAAATGGTCTCTGTAGATTCACTCAAAAATCTTAAAAGAAAGATGCATCAACTCAAAAATCTTAAATTTGACCGTCTAACATTAATTACCAATTTATTTTTCTATATTTGTATGTATATATAAATATATTCACTCCACTATCCATCCTTTCATGGACAAACCGAAGCCCAATTCAAAACCCATAAAACAAATAGGGCTTTATAATCGTTAGTCGGCCCAACTTGTCAGCCGTCTGAAACTAGAAGAAACCCTAAACGCAATCTTCCTATAAATACGAGCAGTCTAGCACAAAATGCAGTGAAGCCGCCTCCTTCGTTCATCGTCGATAACCATTCAATTCAGGAGCATATGTCTATAGTTTTTGATATTTGCTTTCTTGTAATGTATAGTTGGCTTTATATATAAATTGGTTTTGTATTCGTATCTTAAAATGATGAAAGAGACGGCGGTGATGACCGAATGAAATTCAAGCTCAACAGACCGTATTGCAGGTTTCTCTTTCTCTTAAAGGGGGAGATCTTTGCATGTCGATAACCCCGCTGAACTGAGCCATCTCATTCTCTCTCTCTCTCTCTCTCTCTCTCTCTCTCTCTATATATATATATATATGTTTGTGTTTGTGTATTTTAAGTTTGGGTAATTTGGATTTCGTTAGGTTTATTTGTTGGTAATGGGGAAATCAAGATTTGCGATGACGATAGCTAAGCTCCCTCTTCTTAATCTTAAAAGTCGAGGACAATTGCTGGCCGAATCGAACCAATTCTATAATGCCACCACTGAGTTTAATTTATTTCCCCAATTTTTAGAATTACTATTTGTTAAAAATGATATATACCCTGGAAAATCTATTAGTTGAATTGAAGAATTGACGATGAGGATGAAGCACTAATTCAATTAATCCAACACTTGGACTGAGAAATTTATTTTCAAGTGATGCTAACGAATTCGCTGCTGAATCGTCTATACATTAATTTTCTCCGTATGTACAATCTTAAATTTAACAAACGAATGAATCATTTTTTTTAAATTTTTTTTTTTTTTTTTTAATATTATGGTTGTTTGGGTGCTTGCATTTTGCTCTGGAAGCATATTTTTTTTTTAAATTGAAATTTTTTTAATTTTTATATTATGGTTGTTTGGGTCTTTTGAATACTGTAGGCGTTCGAAAGCCGCAAGCCGCACCACTAGTAGTATAGGATGAGGATAGTTTTGATGTCGAGAGATTATTGCTGTTAGGAGTATAGGATAGGATAGTCGGCCTAATCCATATGGATGTGTAATTGATGTGTAAAATGTAAATCTCTGAGTTGGGGACCTTTTAACAAATATCGATTACTTCTTAAATCTATATTCTTATTATAAAAATGTCTGATTTATGGTTCTGGTTTAACCCAATATACGAAAAAAAAGAGATTATATTATATTTTTTTAAGTCAATTTACAGATTTAAGTTATTATATTAAATAAAAAAAGATATTACTATAAATTATATTATATTCATATATATTTATAATATTCATAAATATCAAATGAATGATACGATTTTTAGTTTATGAATTAAAAATTATTAAATTATATATATATATATATATATATATTTTTTCTTTTGAATTTTTGTTTTTTTTAAATTTGAGTTGAAATAATTTTAATGAATACGGTACACAAGTGTTCATTTTTTTTCTTTCACCAATTATTCTTGTTATAATACTATTACTTATTATTTTATTCATTTTAAAATTATAGATAATTTTCGGTTCAATTAGAAAAATATATTATAATTTATTAATTTTTAGATAATTTATAATATTTATGAATATATGAACTAAATCAAAATAATGACACGATTTTTTTTTTTTATAAACCATAAATTATTATTTTATTTATTAATATATATTTTTTAATTTTAATAAAAATAATTAATCTAGTAAATTATAAAAAATACTATGATGCTTAGGTAAATTGGATGTTGAAAAACTCATATCCCATAAGTATTTAAATAAGATTATTTAAATTGCAGGCTCTCTCTATGGATTTTTAAAGAATATTTTTAAGGAAGGAGAACTAATTCATACAAATTTAACTATTACTACAAAGTTTTTATTTAAATATACACTATATATATATATATGTGTGTGTGTGTGTGTGTTTAAATAATTTATTTTGAGACAATAACAAAAATAATATTTAAGCTCATTGTTTTTTGAACGAATAACGTATAACATTATAACATAAAGGCATTTCATTGAAGATTATTCATTCATTCTAGAAGGCTGGAACTGTGGTACCCGGCCTCCTGTTTGTTCTGAAGTTCCCACCAAGTAAGCTGTCACCAGTTAAAACAAGCGTGAGATCCTAACAACACACGAGCAAGGGTGAATAGCATGATCTTGGCATAATGCCTTGTCGAGTTGGCAATTATGGTGACCAACTAACTAATTTCAAACAATGTGGGGGGTTTAGTTAAAGATTACTAGTAGGTTTTCTTCTAATTGGAGACATTAGTGTGGCATCTATTAAATCTTGATCCTCAAATTTAGAGCATACCCATGTGATCTTTGCACCATTTCTCTCCTTTTCTCAAAAACAGGACCTTGAATCATCAAATCACAAACTCCATCAATTCATGTGATCTTGCTTTGGCGGTGCATTTAGACCAGGATGTCACAAATTAAT
>JAUMHB010047738.1:0-17134 GCA_032359685.1 Pittosporum tobira
ATGAAATTGCATAAAAAAATATATTAGATGGCAGCGAAATCTCTCAAAATGAGGCTCAAATTAAACTTGACTTTCAACTTTAGGTTTAACTATGTTGAGGATTTTAGTGCTTCGCGAAGCACACGTCTAAATATATTCGAGTATTTTTTTTCAATTGTAAAGTCCAATCTTAAAGTTTTACATTTAATGTTTCTTAATAAATGACTTCGAGTGTACCTACTTTAAAATAAAAAAATAAAAACTTGAAAATCATTATTGAAAATTTCAAAGTGTAGTGTGAACTCGATAATTTATCCAATTACTTTGAATTCCATTATCATATAAATAAATAAATAAATAACCCTCCAATTTGACATGGGATTAGCATAAATCGATTCTACTTGCTACGTAATGTTTTACAAAGGGAGACAAAACTTGGATCTTTTTTATAAAGTGATATTTCTAGACGTCCTTTTTATAATTTGACTATTTATTGATTATGCATATGAAAAATATTTGTGCAACAATTATTAAAATTGAAGAGGAAATTCATTCTTTCCATTTTGCAGACACCCAATTGAGTTTTACATGTTTCCATTTACATGATAATCATGTCAAAAATAGCTGCTCCCAATCATGAAAAAGAAAAATCAATAATTAATGTTGTGTTGATTATTTATTTATTTATTTATTTTTAATAAAAAATAAAAATTAAACGCAACATAAATTGTTTTGGGTCGTTTGACGAACTATGATAGATATGTGCAACCCAGTCTAACCAGGGAGGGTATACACATTGCATATGTGGAGAAGGAAAACCAAATTTATCAAAAGTTGCCCCCTAAAAGGTTCAATGTAATCCATCCTTTGCTAACTAAAGTCCAACTTGGTAGCAGCTATGGAGGCGGGTTTAGGTTTGAACCTCTTCGTTCTCTCCTGAGCAGCTATAGAATTAGAAGCGGTTACTTACTGAGAACTTTTTTTTCTCTGAGTAGGTGGTGATAATGGTTCCATAATGTTTACAAAAATATAAATTTAATATCAAGTAAAGTTCGAAGTATATAAGAACATAATAATTCTATAATATTTATAATGTGCCAAAAATTCGAACAAAATTATTCTCTATTAATATCATAATAATGAATCATATAATCTCAATAATAAAAAAAATAATCTCACATAAAAAGAAAAACAAGATGATAGCATTTTGGTTATGTGTGCCAAGTCTATATCTGTGGATTAACAAGGGATGCCTTTAAAGCTCCTCTCTTATGGAAATAATAATGGCAGTCCGAAGGCGGTTTTCCTGTTGATTTCATTGTGGTATTTTATCTGGTTGTTTTTATTTCTTCGTACCAAAAGCAAAAATTTCCGCAAACAAAAACAAATGGTGAAATGATCGATTTATCCGGTGAGGGGTCAGTACCGGTGAAGACGAGGAATCGGACAGCAGAGCTCGTGGCGTCGAGCGGCGGAGCTCTGGCGATGGCGATTCTGTGCAACAAGGCTCTGTTCCCAGTGCGAGTGCTGCGCTTACGCCTCCGATCTCAAAGTTTTTGGCCAGGCGTAAGATTTTTAAAAACAGTGTATCAGTCTCTGTTTGATTTGCTGTTTCTATCTATCTATGAACATGATTTTTTGTTATGTGAATTTGTGATAGAGATTGACAGTAGCTTTTTTATTATGAGATATTTATGTTTATTATACCAATAAATTGCTGATTAGTGATTAGCAAAGACTAAAGGATTTTACTGTAATTTGGATTTTTTTTTTTGAAAAAATAAAAATAAAAATTTGATTCGAGTATTTGATGAGCTGCAAGTATGGGAATTAGGTAATATATATGTGTGTGTTTTATAAATCTGAACAATTTATTTGGTTAGATTCCTTACATAGAATAATGCTTATGACATTTTATCTGTGATTTTCACTTGTGTTTAGGGTTTATAATTCTTATGCTTTTTGTGATGATAGGTGATTTTTGGAAGATGCTTCTGATATATATAGTGAGAGAGAAAGTTAGAATCGATAGAAAAGATATTTTAGCTTTTTTGTTACTGCAATGTGTTATGTCGTGTGGTGTTTAGTTCTCAGTATTAAGACAGATTTGGAACAATTATCAATCATGTTTGCATAATGTAGATAGGGGTGTTCTGAAAACCAAAATACAGGCTAGACGGTATCTATTTTTGGCATTAGCAGTCCGCCAAGATTTCTAACGGTTTATAAGGAAACAAAGCTGTTTTAAAACCCTAACCTACAGCATCATGTTTCTTATACGTATAAAAGCTATTACTTCATATATGGTAGTAGTTTAATAGAGAATTAAAGTTTATTCGAAGAATAATCATTGAGAATTTATCTGTGCAGGGAATATACATACATTCAAATGCGAAATTACAAAAAAGGTGAAGGAATCGTGGTTTGATCGCATGTTATCTAATCCACTTTCCCTCTCATGTACGCAATTCAACTCTTAAAATTTTTTCTTTCAACAAATAAACCCTAAAAATTTGTCTAAGCCTTATTTTCTAACCCTTGAATTTGCAAAAGAAAAGCTTGAGTTTATTGCTTATTTTTATTTTTTAGGTTATCAATTTGGTTGTTGTCCACGAATTTTAGGCTAAATTTTTGGAATGAATCAACCGTTTGCATCGTTAATTCAAGATTAAAAGTATGATCTTTTTGATCATTTGTTACACTTTCTTAATTTTTGTTTAGAATTCGATCATTTTGTAACATTTTGAATTTTGGATTACTGAAAAATTTTATTTTAGAATTTTTAGTTTTGTGTTATAATTTTTCAGTTATGGACGTTGTTGAAACTGTGGAGTTGCTACTACAAAGAGGAGATCAAGCTGATTTCCAATATCAATTGGAACATGGTATAATCTTTTCTTCTTTTGTTTGATCTTTTGATTGTTCACATTTAATTTTAAATAGTATAACAAATAATTAGTGTTGAATGTGTAAACTAAAATTGGTGATGACGAATATTTCTTTTCTAAGCTTTATATGATAGCACAACATTCATTATAAACATAACTACTTGAGATATTATAAATTACAATTAACGTACTATAAAATAAAGAAAATCATTTTAATGTCTCATCTTAATATAAATAAAAAATATTTAGACCACAAAACTTGTAGTCCGTGCTTGGCAAGGGTTAATAGCCTAGTGCTGTTAAAAATTTCAAATCCATTTTATTATCCTAATCTCCTTTAGCATCTATATTAGCATCGTATTTGTCAAAAACATCCTTTGGGATAGAATTTTTGTTAACCAACATAAGATTGCGTTAGGCTTTCGGTATTTGTTATTATATTTTGCATTAAACATGTCAATAATCAATTTGAATTTTTTTTAAACAATTAAATAATATACTCATATTGTTATTATCTTTTAGAAGTCCAAAAAAATTTATACCAATTGTATTTTTTTGAACTTTTAAAATTTAATAATAATTTGATATGTTTACATAAACGAAGAGCTATAAATTAAATATACTACATTTAAAATTTATTTAATAAATACCTTTTAGAAAATGTATAAATAAATATATTGCAATCTATAATTATGATAAATTTGAATTAACATACCAAAAAAAAAAAACTCGATGAAAAGTTAAAAAACATTTATTTCCCGCCATTGTGCGCGGACCACGGAGCACATATAGTACCCAAAAAGAACACTAAAACATGTATGAGGGGAGCCCAATTAGTGTGGTAGAAAGAAGTTGGAAGCCCATCTACCCCTAGGTCCAAGGCCCAATCAGAGGGAGGATCTTTATTAGGGTTCGGTATAAACAAATCCCAAACCCCATCCTTGTCTTCTCATTTCGTCCGCAGCCTTATTAGGGTTTCTGAAGAAAAGCGAAGAGAGAAAAGCTAACCAACTCATCGCCATGAGGGCCAAGGTAAATAGCTTCCCTGTACCACATAGATCGCTTATCTTCAGATGTTCATATAACCCTTATCTCATGATTTATCATACTAAAGATTGTTAAAAATCTAATTTTGAATTTGATTTGCAGTGGAAGAAGAAGAGAATGAGAAGGTTGAAGAGGAAGCGCCGAAAGATGAGACAGAGATCTAAGTAAACCTGCGTTAGTAGCCGATCGTCTTGTTGCTGGCTCTTATTAGTATCGTATCGTTTAAGCCTCCAGGATTTGTTTCAGTATTTCGTATTTTGTTATTGTCAGTTTTGTTTTGTTGGATTCTGGAATTAGTGAAACTTAAATTATTCTGGATTCTTTTTTTAATTTGCTAATTATCAGTTTTTGAGATTTGATTTCCTGATGGCTTCATGTATATGCTTTGGTTATAACATTACTGAAATAATCATTTTCTAACATAACAATAATGAAACTTTGTGGTAATTTACAGGCCCTTAATTGTGGGATTATTAGTTTATCTGGTAAAATTGCAGTTCATGAGTAATGATAGGTACCTTGAAATATATATATTCGTAGGTTGTGGTGGTTGTTTTATTTATTTATCTTTTTTCTTTGTACTTTTATGTCCACATAGTAAGGAATTTTCAGTGAGCATCCATCAATTATAGGCAAAAGTCATGCAATGATAATTTGTGTTTTTGTGTGTGTGTGTGTGTGTGTGTGTGTGTGTGTTTTATTAGATGGGTAGTTTTTTTTTTTTTTTTGTGTATGTGTGTGTGTGTGTGTTTTATTAGATGGGTGGTTTTCCAAATTTGCAGTTTGTTGTATGCAAAATTTATTTTCTCCGTTTAATTTCGTGTACTTTGCATGTTTGATTGCATGTGTAGCAGACTAGCAGGGATAGTGTGTATCGGCATTGTGCTAAAACGATTGCACTCTGATCGAAAGAGTTCCCTGCAATATCCAAATTTAGAAGGGGAAGGTGGGCAGTTGTGTTTCATGTTTCTTTTGATTCCACAACAATCATCTTCTCCACATTCCATTACAAAAACATTGATAATCACCCAGTGGTCTACCAATAAGCACCCAGACGGTTGTGGTTGTGGGTCCATAGTTGAATTTTTTATTAAAAAAAATTAAAAAAACCTACCTATTTTTGACTTGTATAATGACTTAATTTTGAATTCACTTGTTCATCATATTGATGGCATGCGTAGTTTCTTGATCTTCAGGGGAGTTATACCTTGTATCTTCCCATCAAATGTCGTTACCCAAACTAGGCATACATTTCAGGAACATGGTGTTCTACTTGTCTATCATCACCTCGTTGTAATTTCCTGCTTGCTGGTTCTGGCTGTATCTTTAAAGCATCCAATCTCCCCCTACTTCTCCATGTTGCTCTCTCTTATTTTGATTGTCAATTGTGACGCTCCCAAATTTTTATCTTTGAATTCTCGTGAAAACTGGGTCGTTAAATATCATCTCAGCATACTGAGTTGTTAATATTTGACAGTTCGTCATGTTATATCTTATAAGAATCTTACATGCAAATGAATATACACAGCAGAAGCATAAAATTTAATTTAATAATTAAGGTCTTACAATAATAGGGTTTTAAGTACAAATATAAGTCGTACAACATTTGATTATAACGTACAAGTTAGAAGAAATCCGGGAACATCCGAGTAGTAATCTACTTTGCTCTTCGCTTTCGAGGTTTCGTTTCGCTCGACTGCTTTTGGAAGGTTTATGAAACATAGTAAGAATAAGCGATAAGTGTACAGAAAGAAATTATTTTTATTTCGAATAAAAATGATTCTTTCAGTCAAAAAGATAAAATGATATGATTTTGAATTATTAAAACTTTAACATGTGAATTCATAAGTTAATATGAATTCTATCAAAGCATGTATGATAATGTCATATCAAGCCATTCAATATTTAACAATATGAATAATTGAACATTAATTCAGTGGTATTTTTGTTTGATACTTAGTCATTTTGTCATCATCGACACATAGTCAAGTTAATAACTCGTGTCCGTATACGTCACAACTATAAGAGTTAACCATGTAAGGTCTTGGTACACCGGTTTTTAGCTATATTCAACATTCGATCTTAAAATTATCATAAGTCATGTGAAAGTGATGAACGCTTCAATAATGTGATTTGCTTATACATGATAGATATGCATAATTAGTTTAAACAGGTTCAAGAGTTTAACTTAAAACAATGAATGATGTACAAATAATTAAATTTGTACTATCATAGTAAATATGTATACTGAAATTTAAATTATACGTATTAAAAGCTGAACAAATTGTATGCATAAGTGGAACAATAATTTATACATAAGTGGATAATAATGTACTTGCCTTAATAACGCTCCCTAAACTTTTCACGTGATGCGTTTTGCGATCGTAGGTTTCTTTTCCCTCTTACGTACGTTACTATAATAACAACGACCTAACATTAGTATCGTCGTTTTAAACATAAGTCACTCATTCTCAAAAATAATCCTAAGCATCTTGGAGTTTTTCTAATTTAAAATGGCATAAACGCGCACAAAATTTTCAAAAGGCAAAATTATCATTATCTGACAATTTGGCATTTGACTCATTCCGTCCAATTTATTTATCATATTTATCCTGGGTTATTCTTAACTATAAAATATTTTATCGAATCCTTATTTGGATATAAAATGAATATAACATTCATATATAAAAATATACGATATTTAAAATGATAATTATGATGTGTGAACACATCGAAATAATTTTCATTAGATATTCTAATTTTTTATCTAAATAAAATAGGATTTAATTGGATATAATGTTTTCTAATTTAAGAAAATTAACTTTCCAAGTTGAAAATAATTTTTGCATTTTCTTTACTCATTTTTCCAATTTAATGGCATTGTTGTAAATAAGGGTAAATGACAATTTTGTAATTAATACTGCAATGACATTTTTGTAAATAGTACAGCAATATCATTTTTGTAAATATGTTATAGTGGTATTTTTATAAATAGTGTAACAGTGGGATTTTTGTAAATATGTTATAGTGGCATTTCTGTAAATATGTTGCAGTGGCATTTTTGTAAATATACTGCAATGACATTTTTGTAAATATGCCTTAGGGCAGTTTAGTAATTTATTTTAGAGGGGTATTTTGGTAAAATACATAGAAGAGTATTTCTGTCTTTGGTATTTTAGTAAATATGTCATCAAGGGTATTTCAATAATTTAACATTTTTAAAAATAATGGTAATAATAATAATCATGAGAAAATAAAAATCATATAATCAAAATAATTCTAGTCAAACAATGGCTGACCGAGTCAACCATCGGATGGCTGATCGGTCGGCCATTTCTCCGCATTCTTGCCGTCAGACTAGACTGGTCGGTCTAGTTAGCAGACTGGTCGATCGGCCTTCAAGACAGGTCGGCACTAACTAGTCTGTCGGGGTATCAGTCGACCATGCCGACCATTGACTGGTCGGTCTGGTTGGTCTGGTCGGTCCATCGAATCGGACTACTAGGTCGCCCATGGCGGTGGCCTACAGACCGGGCGATCGATCAAGAGGTTGTTGACCAAGTAAACCATTGACTGGTCGACCGATCAGTTCCTTCTCCTTCGCCTCCGGTTACCAAATTGACAGGTTGGCCGGTCGGCCGACCTGGTGGTCATCGGTAGTGGGCTGCCATGGCCACACACACACACCCATGCACACTGAATCATAATGTAAGCTCGATTTTGTGGCCAAGGGATTGATAGAGCATCGAATCTCACCATCCCCGTGACCTGGAACCTCAAAAACAAGGAGTTCATGTTCATCGTCCACGGTTCCGGCCAAAAAGCCATCACCGGCGGCCACAAGTTCGCCGAAAAAATTCAAACAAGTTTTGAAACACCATGAAAACTAGATTGGAAGGTATTAAAATTTTCCTTTCAACTGCAGAAATCCATTGGACCCTCCAATCGACTCAAACACATCCGATTTGAGTCTAAAAATCCGATCTTTGGTCAAAAACACACCGAAAACATGCTGACTATAAATCGACCTCAAACGGCTCGGCTCTTGACCGCCTTAATCGATCGAAGGCTTAAATCGATGCTAAGGAACTCTCAGATGCTATTATAATCATCAAATTAATGTAAACCATAGAAAAATCCGACTTCGAATCTTATCGAACAAGAACAAGAGAAAAAAATGAAAGTTGGATTTTTTTGAATGTTGCGGCTGCTCTATGACTTAGTGTTCGATGGTTCTGAGTTTTAAAAGGTAAATTACAACATTTAGTAACTTGAATCGAATCAAGAAAAGGATTGAGCACAAATTTGGCAATTTCAGAAGTTGCAGCAAACTTGGGGGGAAAAACGAAAAGGAAAGAAAAGGAAAGAGGCCAACGGAAAAAAGACAAAGGTCTGGGGCCTGCGTGTCAGTGGGCCCCACCTGGTCAACTTGGCTGAGGATTTGAAATTTAAATTGTTGTTTTGCCTCGATTTGCGAACTGATTAAATTAATAATTAAATAATAATTTTAAAAGTCAAAAATTATAAAATACAATATTATATTATATCCCTATGTTTTGGCACGCTGCGATTCCAACGGCACTATCTGTTTTTCTATACGACGCTCTAGTCAAAAAGTCAACCCGGGACTAGGTCAAATCAAAAATCCGACGGCGTTTCGATTCACTATCTTTCCGCGCTGATTCCAGATCTTTGATCGTTTTATGATTTTAAACACTTTTTAACTTTTGGGTCAAAATAATCAAAATGCCACTGGGTATAACTTTTGTCAAAATAACCAAAATGTCCCTTGTGCATAACATTTTTATTTTAATTCAATTTATGTAATGTAACGATGCATAAAATGTTTTCATTAACTAATATAAAGGAGAAAAAAAATTATATCATAAATCATTCACAAATAAATTCGGGTTCTCACATTCTCCCCTCCTTACAGAAATTTCGTCCCCGAAATTTTATATATGAAATAATTGAGGGTACTTCTCCATATTGCTTTCCAGCTCTCACGTTGCTTCCTCGACGTCATGGTTCTTCAATATAACTTTTACTAACGAGACTTCTTTGTTGCACAGTTTCTTGACTTAACGGTCGATTATCGCCACGGGGACTTCAACATAAGTCAAGTCCTGGTTTATCTCGATAGGTTGGTAGTCGATTGCTTTATGGAAGTTAGGTTTATACGGGCGTAGCATGACTATGTGAAACACGTTGTGGATATGCCCCAAGGCTAGCAGTAGGGCTAGTTCGTAGGATACTGCTCCGATTCTCCTCAAGATTTGGAAGGGTCCCACAAATCTGGGGCTCAGTTTTTCTTTCTTGCTAAATGTCATCATTCCTTTCCAGGGTGACACTTTCAGGAATGCGTATTCGCCCACTTCTAGGTTTTATCTTTGCAGTGGCGATCCACATATTCTTTTTGTCTATCTTGAGCTGCTTTCACCTTTTTGCGAATGACTTTGATGGTGTCTTCGACTTGTTGTACTAGCTCGGGTCCTTCCAGTTTCCTTTTCCCAACTTCATTTCAATACAACGGGGTTCTGCACTTCCTCCCATACAACGCTTCAAAAGTTGGCATTCTTATACTCGCATGATAACTGTTGTTGTAGGTAAACTCGATCAGCAGTAGGTGATCGTCCCAACTTCCCTTGCAGTCCATGATACAAGCTCTTAGCATGTCCTCCAATGTCTATATCGTCCTTTCACTATGTCCGTCTGTTTGGGGGTGGTATGTCGTACTCATGTCGAGTCGTGTCCCCAAATACTCTTGAAAATTGTTCTAAAATCGTGACGTAAACCTAGCACCTCGATCTGACACGATCGAAATTGGCACACCATGTCTACTCACTGTCTCCCTAACATACAACTTCACCAGTTGTTCCATCTTATAAGTTTTTTTAATTGGCACGAAGTGCGATGATTTGGTCAATCGGTCAACAATGACCCAAATTGCATTCATTTCTCTTAAGGTCAGGGGTAGTCCCGTGACGAAATCTATACTGATGTTCTCCCACTTCCACTTGAGAATCTCCAACAGTTGCAGCAATTCGCTTGGTTTTTGGTGTTCTGCTTTAACCCACTGGCAGGTCAAACAGCAAGTCACCCATTCAGCTATTTCCCTCTTCATATTCAGCCACCAAAAGTTCTTGCGAAGGTCACCGTACATTTTGGTGCTGCCAGGGTGCACGAAAAATTTCGAGTTGTGCGCCTTATGCAAAATCTCTCTCTTCAGTTCATCGTCTTGGGGAATCCATATCCGATTTTTAAATTGTAGTATCCCATCTCCACCCAAGCGATACTTCTCTCTTCATTTCTCAACCAGCCTTTTGCCTTCTTCTTCGTGCTTTTTCTGTACTTCTTTAATTCAGTCAATCAGCATTGGCTTCACGCTGATTGTTCCCAGCACCTCTGTCCCTTCTTTGGGAAATGTTACTTTGAGTTGCATACATTCGAAGTCTCTCCTTATTTCTTCTTGCACTAACAGTACATTCAACTTCTCTTGACAGCTCAATGCATCAGCTACTATGTTGGCTTTGCCCGGGTGATAATTGATGGTGCAGTCGTAGTCTTTAATCAGCTCCAACTACCTTCTCTATCTCATATTCAGCTCTTTCTGGGTGAATATGTATTTCAAGGTTTTGTGGTTCGTGAAGATCTTGCACTTTTCACCATATAGGTAGTGCCTCCAAATCGTCAAGGCGAAGACCACAGCTGCCAATTCTAGGTCGTGAGTAGGGTATCTCTTCTCGAAATCTTTCAGCTGCCGGGAAACATATGCATTAAAACGCATCCCAACCTTTTCAACGACGCATCGCTATAAATTACAAACCCTCCAGTCTCATCGGGTAGTGATAAAACTGGGGTCGTAGTCAACCTCTTCTTTAGCTCCTGGAAACTCTACTCGCACTTTGGGGTCCACTCGAATTTTACAATCTTCTGAGTTAGGTTCGTCAATGGCATAACTATCTTCGAAAAATCCTGGATGAATCTCGGATAGTACCCAGCTAAGAAGCTCTTGATCTCCAACAGCGTCTTAGGTTGGACCCAGTTGGCCACAACTTCCACCTTAGCTGGGTCCATAGCAATCCCATCCTTATCCACCACGTGTCCAAGAAATTGTACTTTTTGTAGCAAAAATTCACACTTTGACAACTTGGCGTACAACGTCTCTCTTCTCAACACTTCCAGTGCTATCTTGAGGTGTTCTATGTACTCCTCCTTCGTCTTAAAATAAATCAGGATATCATCTATGAACATGATCACAAATTTATTCAAGTATGGTTTGAATGCCCGGTTTATTAGGTTCATGAAGGTAGTCAGTGCATTCGTTAGACCAAATGGCATCACTAGGAATTTGTAATGTCCATAACGCGTCTAAATGAGGTTTTCTGAATATCTTCTCATCAGATCTTCAGCTGGTGGTATCCGGATCTCAGGTCAATCTTCGAAAAGTACATCGCACCTCTTAGTTGGTCGAACAGATCGTCAATTCTAGGTAGGGGATACCTATTCTTAATTGTGATCTTGTTCAACTCTCTATAATCGATGCATAGTCGAATCGATCCATCCTTCTTTCGTACGAATAGTACTGGCGTTCCCCCACGGTTAAACACTTGGTCGTATGAATCTCTTATCTAGCAGCTTTTGTAATTTTTCCATCAGCTCTTTCATTTCTACTAGTGCCATACGATATGGTGCCTTTGAAATCGGTGCAGCTCCAGGGATTAAGTCAATGGAGAACTATATTTCTCGATCCAGGGGCAGTCCTGGTAATTCTTCTGGGAATACGTCTTTGAACTCATTAACTACTAAGATGTCCTCAATGTTGACTTCGTCGGGTCGGGTATCTCGTACGTGGGCCAAGTAGGTTGAGCATCCTTTCTTCATCATTTTCTTTGCCTTGACCATCGTCAAGCAGTTCATCGGTTTTGGGTTCCTGCTACCGAAGAATGAAATTATGTCATTCGTGATCGTTCAGAGGATGATTTTCTTCTTCCAACAATCTATCATTACTCTATACACATTCAGCCAATCCATTCCTAGGATGACGTCGAATTCTCCTAAAGGGAACGGCATCAAGTTGGCCGGGAGTCTATAACCATCGATTTCTATTACGCAATCTCTATATACGTCATAGACAGGGAATACTTCCTAACTGGCTACCTCTACATCCAATGGGATTTTTAATTTTTCACTTTTTATTTTAAGTTTATTCGCAAATTGAGCAGACACAAAAGAACGAGTAGCTCCCGAATCAAACAATATGCAAGCAGGTATTGAATTGACAAGTAGTGTACCTGTCACCATGTCAGCCGAATCGGTGGTGTCCTTGACGGTCATATTTTTTGTAAATATGCCCTAGGGCAGTTTAGTAATTTACTGTAGAGAGGTATTTTGGTAAAATACACATAAGGGTATTTCTGTTTTTCAGACATAATGGTATTTTGGTAAATATGCCATCAAAGGTATTTCAGTAATTTAACCTTTCTAAAAATAATGGTAATAATAATAATAATCATGAGAAAATAAAAATCACAAGATCAAAATAATTTTAGTCAAACAATGGCTGACCGAGTCAACCATCGGCTGGCTGACCGGTGGACCATTTCTCTGCATCCTTGCCATCAAGCTAGACTAGTCGATCGCATTAGCAGAATGGCCGGTCGGCCTTCAAGACAGGTCGGCACTGACTGGTCGGTCGAGGTATTAGTCTACCATCCCAACCATTGACGGGTCGGTCTGGTCGGTCCCTCGGATCGGACTATTAGGTCGCCCATGGCGGTGGCTTACATACCGGGCGGTCGGTCAAGAAGTTGTTGACCAAGTCAACCATTGACTGGTCGACCGCTCAATTCCTTCTCCTTTGCATCCGGTCGTCAGACTGACAGGCTGGCCGGTTGGCCGGCCTGGTGGTCATCAGCAGTGGACTGCCATGGCCACACACACACACACCCACGCACACTGAATCACAAGGTAAGCTCGGTTTTGTGACCAAGGGATTAATGGAACATCGAATCTCACCATCCCCATGACCTGGAACCTCAAGAACAGGGAGGCCATGTTCATCGTCCTCGGTTCCGGCTAAGAAGCCATCACCGGCGGCCACAAGCTCGCTGGGAAAATTCAAACAGGTTTTAAAACACCATGAAAACTCGATTGGAATGTATTAAAATGATCCTTGTAATTGCATGAATCCATTAATCCCTCCAATCGACTCAAACACATTCGATTCGAGCCTAAAAATCCGATCTTTGGTCAAGAACACGCCGGAAACATGCTGACTGTAAATTGACCTTAAACGGCTTGACTCTTGACCGCCTTAATCGATTGAAGGCTTAAATCGATGCTAAGAAACTCCCAGATGCTATTATAATTATCAAATTAACATAAACCATAGAAAAATCTAACTTTGAATCTTACCGAGTAAGAACAAGAGAAAAAAAAAATGAAAGTTGGATTTTTTTGAATTCTGCGGCTGTTCTATGACTTAGGGTTCGATGGTTCCGAGTTTTAAAGGAAAATTACAACGTTTAGTAACTTGAATCGAAGTAAGAAAAGGATTGAGCACAAATTTGGCAATTTCAGAAGTTGCAAAAAACTTGGGAGGGAAAACGAAAAGGAAAGAAAAGGAAAGGAGCTGACGGAAAAAAGACAAAGGTTTGGGGCCTGCGCGCCAGTGGGCCCCACCTGGTCAACTTGGTTGAAGATTTAAAATTTAAATTGTTGTTTTGCCTCGATTTGTGAACTGATTAATTTAATAATTAAATAATAATTTAAAAAGTCAAAAATCATAAAATACAACATTATACTCTATTCCTACGTTTTAGCACGTTGCGATTCAAACGACACTATCCGTTTTTCCATACGACACTCTGGTCAAAAAGTCAACCCGGGACTAGGTTAAATCAAAAATCCGACAGCGTTTCGATTCACTATTTTTCCGTGCTGATTCCAGATTTTTGATAGCTTTATGATTTTGAACACTTTTTAACTTTCGGATTAAAATAACCAAAATGCCTCTGTGCATAACTTTTGTCAAAGTGACAAAAATGCCCCTTGAACATAACATTTTTATTTTAATTCAATTTATGTAATGTAACGATGCAGAAAATAATTTCATCAACTAATATAAAAGAGAAAAAAATTATATATAATAAATCGTTCACTAATAAATTTGGATTCTCACACCAATTCACCATGTTTCATGAAAATTTTCCGTCATTGATGCACTACTATCTAGAATATGGAGCAAAATGCACACAAACACAAAAAAACACACCCACCAACCCTGCATATAGAGTATGGTGCAAAATGCACGCACACACGGATGCACCCCTTATCTATGCATGGAGCACTTAAAATAGAATAATTGGTTGTTTTTCTCAGTATGAATATCATAATTACTTGTAGCAGCTTCTAGCTCCCACCTTATAAATAACTTTAATTGTTCCATCGTAGTAGATGGCAAACATTTTTCGAGGTCTCCGAATGTTTTAATTCAACTGGTTTAAATTTTTGCCGTCGCTTTTGTTGAATTAGGAGGCGGATGCCGAACAAAATTTGGAACAAGCACGACAAAATTTTGTTCGGAATCTGTCTCCTAATTCAACTGGGCGAAAAAGTATAGTGCTTGCAACAAGCAAAATCTCTTTTTAACTTCCAAGTTTCCTCTGCTTTTTACCTCGACTTTCTCTATTGTGATGTAGAAATAAGAATAGATTAATAATATTCTGTTTGAGTTCGGACAGAAAAGAAAAGAATAGAAAATTTAAATTGGAACAGAAACGAAAAGAACGGAGAACTCACCAGTTTGTTTTTTTTTTTTTTTTTTTTTTTTTGTGAGTTTATGATAGAAAATTTAGTAATTTTTTTTTTATTATTTTTGTAAGTTCAAGAAAAAAAGAAAAGAAAAAGTAATACTTTACCATTATACCCCAATTATTATGACTTGTATGTTTTACAAGACACGACACTAATTAGTTACAAGAAAATTTGTAACAAACGTTGAACTCAGTACAATGCTCTTAAATTTGATACTCCTATATTTCTTTTTTCAGGCAAAATGATTATGAAAATTTAATTAAATTTGATAGTCCTATATTTCTTTTTTTGGGCAAAATGATTAAGAAAATTTAAAAGAAAGGTTGTGCTACAACAAAATTAAAATTTTAAAGAGACTATAGTCTCTCTTGTGGGATTCCTTATAATGTATGCACTTTGTTATATGCAAGTATATGCAAGTGTCGAGCACGAATGACATGAGGTTACCTAGAAAACTATCAAGTATAATGAGGATATGACATGTAAATAAAAATTATTTGTATCACATAATAAGGGTAATATGAGTATTACAAAGTATCAACCTTGGACCATTTTTTCTTTTGGCCAAATCTTGTCATTTTGATATGAAAACTGGGTTGTTTTTCTTCTCTTTTCTGTTGTTTTCTTGTCAAGTGAAAAACTCACGAACGTGAGAAAATTATAGAAAATCTTACTTTTCTATCATTTTCTTTTCTTTTCTATAGGTTTCAAGACTTACAAACAAGCTGAAGGTCTAGGCTGTAAAATTGAGTTCTTTTTAAATACCCTATTTATTTTTAAATAATTATTTTTTAAATTTATAGCACATAGATTAAAGAATTCAAAAATTGTTTCATTGGTCTGAGTAGAATACTTGAAAAGATAAGGAGAGAGAAATAAATAAAAATACTTATTGGAACAAAATTTATTGAAAATATGAAAAAAAAATATGAAATTAAGAAAATCATGTTTTAACTTTTACCTTGAAATGTAAAATGACAATTAAAATGAAACACTATTTTGTTTTTAAAAAAAAATCAGTTATTTAGGAAAATAGAGAGTATTACTTAAGTCATCAATATGTATGGGTTGGAATAGATGACAACATATATGTGATGTTTAACCATCTTATGTGTCAATGATATGTGTGTGAAACAAATCAATCTAAATTTGAGATTCTTAAAATTATTCCAAGTAAAAGGTTAATTTTTTAATAGCCACTTTTTATTGACTGTTGAAAATATAAAATTTTAGTGTTTCAGATAAAATTGTAATAATCCATTCTGTGGCAGCATTGAAAGTCATGTACCAACAAGCAAAATGTCTTCCTTCCACTTCAAAGTTTCCGTTACTTCTACTTGTACTTGTTTGGTAGCAGTTTATACAAGAAGAAAAGGGACGTTAGCATATGCTCATATAGTTGCGTGACTTTAAAAGATGTAATGTAACAAATTAGAATTATATGATATATTATTTAAAATACTCATACTTACGCAATTACGTGATTATTTGTTCACCCCTGGTAGCCTATTTATATAGTGTTTAAATATTATAAAGCTCATACGAAATAAATATATCGTATTTGGTAAAATTAAATTTATATTCAAAGAACTGAATTTACAATTTAAATTCAAAATTTAATTTTTTGCTAAATCGGATTTAAGTTATAAGTTGAATTTAGATAATTCTATCAAACAAACCGTTTCTCGATCAACCATACAGGGCCAAAGAAATCAAACGTAAGACTTTGTCAAAACAATGCATGCTGAAATATTCCTTATTATGTAATGTTTCTTTTATTTATTATGTAATGCAAACGCTCACCCAAATTTGCTTCAAATACACACACGTATCATCAATGTATATATTAATTATGCTAAATTACGACTCAAAAAATGTTTGATAATTCTATAATAAAGAATATAATTTAGGGCGTGTTGGATAAAAAACCAAACGGAGTGGTTGACCCGTTTGCATCATCTCAAACGCTTTTTTCAATCTTGTTATTATGAAGTTGCAATAGCAGCTTAAAGTAAACTTCATCAAATTATTCAGGTTTGGCTAACGCGTGTCTTTTTTGCTTCCCCTGTTATACATTATTATATTATACAGTCACATTTATATTTTCTAATTAATATTAATATTAGTAAAAATAAATTCAATAATATTTTTAGAAAATTTTTATAACCTCTTGCATTTTATGGGAATGACACTAGTTTTGTTATATCTTTGGACACGTGTCGTTACAATAACTTTTTAGTTTTTTTTTTTTTTTTTCTAATCAATAATAGTTATTATTGTAAATATAAAAGTAATACTTTTTCCGTTCTAATTAAAATGTCCTCATTTTGTAAGAGTTTGTGTCATGGAGTTTTAAGATGCTCCAAAAATATATTTATATATTATATTTTAATAGTATTTTT
>JAUMHB010047749.1:0-17130 GCA_032359685.1 Pittosporum tobira
GGAAACCTAAACCATAAAGGATTCTAACTCTAAATAGGAATCCATATAGGACTCTAACTCTATTATTATGTTAACAACTCCGTTGAAACTAAATTATTTACTTATTGCCTTCATAAAATTAGCATATAACGCCTTTTGCAATGAAAGAACCCATTTTTTATTTTTATTTTTTTGGGCCAGGAAACGCCTCTTAGATGAATCAATCTACTTGGGAAGAAAAAGATAATTTAGCTAAATGTTAACCCCTTTTTTGAATTAAAAGTAATTCTTGGTTTTAAGTGCTCATCACAGACCTGCCATATGCACTCTTCTGCCAACTTAGCTGTATTTGGCATAATCATGCTTTTGGGGTTAATATGTAATACTCTATTTGTCTTTAAAAAAAAATGATCATATCATTTAATATACGTAAATTAAAAAATATTATTTTTAAAGAAAAAAAATCATCTTATATCACATAAAATTTATTTTTTTTCATAATTTTTTTTTCTTAAATATATAACATGTAGCCGTATGATGCGCATGCTAGTGAGATCCGTAAATGATAATCGGAAAATTCAAAATCCGGATGGATATCATATAATCAAATTTGTTTATCATCCACTTATGCTTCATCTTTCAGCAAGATTTCAAATTCTTTGTGCTTTGCGTGACTTGTTACCATTAATAAATAATAATTAACAATTAAAAAAAAAAGAGTTTATGCTTGTGAAATAATTCAATTACTTTATGCATTGTGTGATTTTTTTTTTTTTTTTTTATGTTTTTTTTTCTTTAATAAATACTTAAAAGTTTGTGAATTTACAAAAGTACTACGGTTAGGGGTTGAGATTTTATTTTACAAAAGTACTTCTTATTTTTGTGTGTTTTCTGAAACCACGAACGGATATTCCAACTGCCATTGATCGTCTATGCAAAATGATTCCCGATGTGTTGATGAGGATCTACGCGGTCATAATACCCAGCTGTGATACGTTTTTGTCTTTTGAGAGTTACCATGCGTCCCTTTCTAGCCTTTGAATGATTTAAAAAATGAAGAACCTCTTGAATTATAAAAATATTGTCTAAAGTATTCTTGCTCGGAATAAAACTACTTTGAAGGGGCCGCACAATTTTATCAAGAATCGGTCTTATTCTTCCCACTAAAACTTTAAAGAGAATTTTGTACATGATATTACATAAAGAAATAGGGCGAAATTGACCAATATTGTCTGGCACATCAACCTTAAGAATAAGGCAAATAAAAGTGGTATTTAAAAGGGGGGGGAGGGAAATTCACCCTTTTCAAAAGCTTCAAAAATAAATTTAAAAACATCATTTCCTATGATATGCTAGTACTTTTGATAGAAAATAGCTGGGAAGCCGTCAGGCCCCGATGCCTTAAGTACTCAACATTTCTTTTCCGTACTATTTCGACTTGAATCAAATATTAAGTACGGAATCAAACTCAGCAAATAACCTCAAGAATCAAGAAAATAAGACCCACATTATAGTGAAAATCTAGGGTTCGTGATTGAAGCTCATGGCTGGTAAGGATAAGTACCCTGTTTATCAGAGTTTAAAGACGCAGGTACTTGTTTCTCCGTTTCTCTGCGAAATGTAGAATATTTTTGTTGTCACGAAAGAATTCAAATGTTCTTGAACCAGAGATTAACATCATCCATTTAATTGTTACGAATTTGGTGTTCTGTGAACGTTTGAGACATTTTCTTTTTTATGAATTATGTATAAATGAACATAATTATGTGATTGAATCTCCGTTTCTTGGGTTAATCTGTTTATATTTAATGTGGACAGGAAGTGCACTCAAATGCAAAGGAATCAAGAGGGGGAGGGCTTCAGCACGGGAGAGGTTCTACTAAGGTATTGAAGTGATTTAAGTGGTTAGTGGTGCTTTAATTTCAGTCCGGGTTTTTTTAACCCTCCATCTTCTCCGAATATTGAAGGCGTTAAAGTGATTGACCAAAATCGAACTTCATTATTAATGATTTTCAAGAGTCAAATTTTAGAATATTGTCAAATCCAAATTGACCTAAATAGTGCGTACACTTTCTTTTCATGGCTTGATTTGGAGAGTCATTTATAGTTTTCTTGCATATCTTTAGGGGACTTACATTTCCACGAGTGGGAACCGAACTCATTTCGTTTGTGTCTAGATTACGCTCATTTGTATGCACTCCCTTCTGCAACACATTACCTGTCCCACCACTAGCACACCCTTCTTTTCTTAGTAACCCTTTCAAATTACCCTGCTCATCATCTAAACCTTTTGAAAATTACTCCATAACTGTACAAGCAGACAATTCCGTTTATTCTTTACACAAATTGGGTATGCAAACCTTCACTCAAACCAGATTTGTAAATTAAATATTCTTCACACAAAATGGAAGCAAAAAACTTGAAAATCAAATTATAAGACTCCCTCTTTTCCTGGTACAAATCATTTCAAAATAGAACTGCATTATTATTGACTTTCAAAATTCAATTTTTAAAATATTTTTTAAAATCCAAAATGACATGAATATATATGATTGTAGTCAATAAAACTGTGAAAGAGAGAATATTGTAACTCTGTATGGTATACATTATATGTGTGTGATGATGTTAATCTTACATCAAGTTTCTGAATTTTAATATAATAGGAATCACCATCGGCCAGAGAACTTCCTCGTACTCCTGTGAAGTCTCCAAAGCGTCCGGCGGCAGTGTTACTTAGCCCCTGTAAGAAGGATGTGAATTCCCCACTACTTCAGGTAAATATGTAAACTCTGTTGGTGATATCCTGTTTGTTTGCGTGTGTATATATATATATATATATATATTCTGCACTATTTTTTCCCATGGATGTTAATATTGTATATATGGATGCTGATATTTTAATATGATGGGCTTAAGTTTCTCTCTTTATATATATGGATGCTAATATTCTTATTATGACAGGCTTCGAATGCTGAAGGTACTTCAAATGCCAAGGTTAATCCACGAGGAGGGGTGCTTCTTTCTACAGAGCACGGGAGACATTCCCCATGTAGTAAGGTAACGATTGACTTGGTTCTTTAATTTCAATCACTTTTTGATTGGCTTTGGAAATGTGGGTGTCTCTGAGCAGACATTATGTAAAGTTAATGAGAATTTAGCTTTAAGAAAATCAGAAGTATTGGGTTGGGAGAGTGGCGGGCCGGGGCAGGGTCAGGAATGGGAAAGGAGCCCACCCCCCTTAGTGAGAACTTGAATTCTCCTAGTTAAAGAAAAATCTAGCTCTTATTGTGCAAGCAAGTCTGGATAATGATAATTGAATATTATTACTTTGATATCCCAGAATGTAGGACTTACAAATTTATAACTCAGTCACACCTCGAGCGAACAACTTTCTCAGCCCTATATTTCTCCCTTTTGTAGATATAGATGCTGATATGTTTTGATGTTTTTCAGGTTCAAGAGGAAAAATTAAATTCCAAAACGAGGCTGCCGTCGTCACATGATAAGTATTTCCTTCGTGGAAAGCAGGTAAAGAAACCATGGATATACATACATACATACATACATAATACACACACACACACACACACACACACACACACATATGTATGTACGTATGTATATGTGCTGTGTATACTTTCGTTTCATGGCTTGATTTGGACAGTTAGTTATAGTTTTCTTGCATAACTTTAGGGGAGTTACATTTCCGCATGGTGGAACCAAACTCATTTCATCTGTGTCTAAATTACGCTCATTTGTATGCACTCCCTTCCTTTCTTCATAACCTTTCAAGTTACCCTGTTCATCATCTAAACCCTTTGAAAATTACTCCTTATATGTAAACTTTTTTCAGGCCACAAACCGGGTATGCAGACCTTCGTACAAACCAGATTTATAAATATACACACATTTTTTTTCCATGGCTTGATTCGGAAAGTTATAACACTGTATTCTTAAAAGCCAGGTCCATTTATGATCCCTCTTTTTGCTGATTTCAGTTCTTTAGGTGATAATATTTTTCATTCGATTACTTTCAGGGATTATCTCCTCCTTTGAAGAAGGAAGAAGCAAAGAGGCCTCCTCTTACTTCGGTTAAGAGAATGATGCCATCTCAGGAGTTCTTTACCCCTCGCAAAAGAATAAGAGAGGAGGCGAAAGGACAGGAGAAGGATATGAATCGTCCGCCAGTTGAGGTGAGTTATTTTGTTATTTCAAGTTATTTTCTTTTCTTTTCTTTTTTCCTAAACAGAGAAACAAACAAACAAACAAAAACATGTGTTTTTGCAGTCTGAGAGTCAACAACCGTTGATGACTGATAAATTCATTAATATTGATAATGGTGAACCAAATCTTGCTAAGCGTTGTCTTGAGATCTGGTTTGAAGATGGAGAAGCTAGGAGCTATACACGGTTCATACTGAACAAGAGAAGGGGTAGTGGGTATTACCAGATCTTTTGGCAGTACAGAGGAACCCCGAGCTTGCCACAAATCAAGTGGTCAACAAAGTAAAAGTGGAGGTCGGTGTTGGCTGGCGGCAGGTACTACTGAGGAAGTGGATCAAGAACAATCGTACTCTAGTAAAGAGAGAAACTGGAGACAGTGGGAAGGGGTACGCTGCGTACATTTATGTATCTGAGACATATGTTAAAGTCTTTGCTCAGATCCTTGATGGACTAACGGAATCACATGAGGGCAATTTATTCACTGACCAGTTGAAAATTAAAACTATCTCAATGATACAACAGGGATTTATGTCTCCAATGATGGAAAGGACAACGTTGTCTGCCCTAGAATGCAGCTTGGTTCTCAAGGTTAGATGTCGTTGGTTTTTCTTCATTATAGTTCATTTATCTATTAAGAGTTATTGATTAGTTTTTGTTTTTTCTTTGTTTTTTCAGAGGTGAGACGGATGCAAGTGAAAGAAAATTTGATTGATTTCAAAAATTTAATCCAACATATTTTTGAGGAAGAATTCAAACTGACCGATGACAAGGTGCAGCCGTTTGAGTACCAAGTCTTCTTGAAAGTCTTTGACAGTTGCAAGTACATGTTGGAAGGGAATCAGTATGATATGGTGTATGTATTTCATATCCAAAATCCTCTTTTCAACCCCTTTTTTAGGTTCATGAATACAATTTTCCCCATCCTTTTTGGCAGGAGGTTTAATGGATATATCCGCTACGCCCCCCTCTTTTGGAGACCCGGAGATACTACAAATTTCTTTATATTGGTTTGCTTATGTGTGAAAGAAAAGTGGCTCGATAGCCAAGATACTAGTATGGTACATGATAAGCAGAAATTGGGTAGCATTATGAAGTGGTATAAAAAGATTCAGTGGCCGTATCCAGGAGAGTTTGAAACCACGGAGCTGTGGGATCCTTTATGTTTTCCTTTCTATGACATACTACGGTATGATAATTGCCGCAACTGGACGCTGAGCTACAGTAAGGAACATGGTCTTCCGCTATATACGAGAAATATTGTGCTCCATTTGAAGGTATGCGCATTTCTAAAAATTACCGCTTCGTTTCATTTTTCTACTTTATAGTTGGTTGACTGATCCTTCTTATTTGTGTGTTTTCTAAAGTCGCGAACTGATATTCTAACTGTCATTGATCGTCTGTGCAAAACTGTTAAATATAATTAATATTATATTTATAGTATTATTATGGTAATAGATTTCTTATGGTAATAGGTTTCTTAGATTTCGAATTGGATTCGAATTAGGTTACTTATTTAAGTCTATATAAGATTCATTATTAAATATATATATATATTTAAGCGGCTAGGTTTAATAAAATTAAGGTTTCCGCCGACGGCTATGAAAGCCGCTGGCGACAGCAGAAGCAAAATAATTTTTGGATCAAAAAACTAAAGCTCTTTATACCATGATAATTATGGAGGGAATAATGAAAGTAATTTTGTTAATAATGAATCTTATATAGGCTTGAATAAGTAACCTAATTCGAATCCAATTCGGAATCTAAGAAACCTATTACATAAGAAATCTATTACCATAATAATACTATAAATATAATATTAGTTATATTTAACAAAAACGATTCTCGATGTGTTGATGACGATCTACGCGACCATGATACCCAGCTGTGATACGTTTTTTTCTTTTGAGGGTTAAAATTTTTTCCATTATTTCAAAAATGCGATGATGATAAGACAAGATATATGATTTGAATACCGCACTTACAAAATTCTATTAATTAGTACGAGGCAATTATATTAAATAACCCATCTTCTTTAGTAGTATAATTGAGTTTGGATAATAATTTGATACGTTCTTAATAATGTTTATGTTTCAGATGGAGCACATTGTAGAAATGTGCTTATTATCTACTAACTAATCAAGACATTAGAGAAGAAATTGAGATAAAGTTAAGGGATTAGTGTGGAAGGTAGAAGGGTGGTCCTCTGGTGATAGAGAAGCTTTTGAGAGAGGTGGTCTTGTTGATCACCCTATTAGGACTTGTCCCCATGGAAATTCGTACCTTCTTCAATGACTTTAATCACAAATATACCAAGAATAGAAAGGGATAAACTCTTTTGGTAGCCCACTAGCTATTCCTTACACATGCATGGTTTATTACATGATAAGCATTAATCTAACATATATTAAGGGGGTTGTCATGTAGGTAATACTAATAAGCTGATTGCTAGAGGGGATTGGTCAAAGCCCCAAGCCGTTGTCTCTAGCTGGATTTAGTGATGTAAATTCTCTGTTATTTAGGTTTGAGTTTCACTAATTTTAATAGAGATGTAAACTAATTTTTGTTATTTTTTTACATGTTTCTTTCTTTTTGAGGTCTTTGCTACCTTGTTTGATGTATTCGGTTTAAATGAAATTTTAAAAAAAAAATAACAAAAATATATTTATATATTCTAGTTGGCTTGCATCATAGTCCAGTATCGGCTCCAACTATGCGCATTTGACCAGTTAAACCGTTTGAAGATTTAAGTCGTCGAAGCTCAAAAGGAGGAAGTCAATTGAATACAAGCAAACCTGCAGGGTGTTGGTGAAATTATGGGGAAACCTTATGCTAGTTTTGTTGAAATATATCTTATAGCTGAAATATTTTACGAGTAAGAAAATAATCATTGAACTAAACATTTTTTATTTGTGATTTTGCGAGATGATAGAAAAAAAGAAATGAATTTATTTTTTTTCATAAATTTTTTTTTCTTTAAATATATAACGCGTAGCCGTATTATGCGCATGCTAGTTAGACCCGTAAATGATAATCGGAAAATTCAAAATCCGGATGGATATCATATAATCAAATTTGTTTATCATCCGCTTAGGCTTCATCTTTCAGCAAGATTTCAAATTCTTTATGCTTTGCGTGACTTGTTACCATTAATAAATAATAATTAACAATTAAAAAAAAAGTTTATGCTTGTGAAATAATTCAAGTACTTTATGCATTGTGTGATTGTTTTTCCTTTATGTTTTTTTTTTCTTTAATAAATACTTAAAATTTTGTGAAATTACAAAAGTACTACGGTAATGGGTTGAGATTTTATTTTACTAAACTGGTTAATAAAATGTTCATTTGATTATTAGATTAAAATATATCAAAACATTTAATTCATTTGGAGTAAATCAAACTACAATTTGGAAACCAAGAAAATTTAGAGGAAAAAAATAGAGGAAATTATTTATACAAAGAAAGAAAAATCATTAATAAAAAATAAATCATAATTAATTTTTTTAGTCTACTTTGAGTGGGATTATGACAACATTTCCCTGTTAAAAAAATCCCACTTGTAACAGGAAAAGGAAAAGAAATTAGAAGGAATTTATATCCAAACATATATTGTCTAAATAAATCTTATTCTCAAACGCATCAAAACAAAATCGCTGTAGAAAGGAGACCGTCATGAGATCATCGACTCCTCCGATAAGAGCCTACGAGATGAAATCATCAACTCCTCCGATAAGAGAGGGTCACACCTCCGAGATGAAATCATCAACTCCTCCGATAAGAGAGGGTCACACCTCCGAGATGAAATCATCAACTCCTCCCTCACCTCCCTCGGAGGGCCGGGGAGCGAAGAAGATGAAATCATCACCTCCAGAGGAGGAACAAAGTGTGAAAAGCCCTAGATGTACTTCTACCAAGGCCTATTTTCGTGTTCGTGCTGATTTTACAGACACACCGATCCATTGGTATAGCTTCGATATTGGGAAGGATGGGCCAGAACACATCACTCCCTTTTCCAAAGTCTACCAGCCCAAGATGTCTACCATTCTTGGAATGAACTCCTTCATATAGTGTTTGGGGGGTCGTGGTGATTCTCATTTATCAGAGCCATTGAAGAGCGTATATCGCTATGATACAGCCCAATCCAGGCAGGGGATGGGAAAGGATGTCTGATATGATCCACGGGAGACATAACCCGGAAGCTGTTGCCGAAGATGGGAAAATCTATGTTATCGGAGGAAGAATTGCAAATCGGGAAATAAAAATTCCAAGTAGATTTGCTGAATTTTATGATCCACTCACTGATAAATGGACGCCTTTAGTTGTACATTTCGATGGGAAGGAAATATTCCCTAATTTAATTTTCAACTCCGGAGGACCAGGGCTTCGTGTATACTGCGGCTGTGGTCGACCCCTTTCATATTTTATTGGCGGCTAACCACGCAATGCGATCGTTTCAAGCGGCAATAGTATATTGCTTCGCGAAGACGCTTTATCCCGATGCAGCGAATAATGCTAAGCAGTCATTCTTCTTATGCTGAAAACCAAGAAGAAATTGGGTTGTACTACAGAAATATCAAGTTTCTTGAGGACATGGAACCTAATGAAAAAAAAGGGCAAGTGGGACTTCAGCATCAAGTCTACCAAATCTCACTTTCTCCCTAGAGGGCAGTATCTTCTAGATGGCTTGTTGTTGCAATAATTATAAGTCTATTTTATCATATGTACGTACGTGTTCAGTGTTCAGCACTATATTTATGTTGTTGGTACTATTTGGGCTTGTTTTTATGTAGGAATATTTTATCCCAAGTTTATCTTACCACCAGTTATGGTTGCTTGAACATTATAATGTATTTTCTGGATTTATTAATGTATGAAACTAAATACACATATTCAAGTGCTAAAATAAGACTGTGTTGCAATAAAAAAAAAAAAAAAACTCAACTTTTTGTTAACAATAAAGAAGAAAATCAAAATTCACAAGTTCAACTGTTTACTTAATTATGGCAAACTAAAAACAAAGGAAAATAAAATTTCCATTCATCTAGCTCCAGCACACGAGCTGGTGGCTGCTGCAGTTGTAACTTTAAACCAGGCTTCCAAGCACCAATAAGCCCACAACAAGCTGTTGTAAGCAAATTCGAAGAGACTGAAGAATAGCATTAAGAAATAATGAATTTGAAAATAAATTTAGGAGTAGCTAGTTAATATTTTTGAATTAATATATATTATTTTCGCCTAGCTAATTCTAGGGGTGATGCAATTTCTCCCTCATATTATGTACCATCACTTCACTATTGCCCACTAGTGTTTCAAAAACAATAAATTTCATGAGAAAATTGGGGGAGGGGGGAGACAACCCCCCTAAAACTCTCAAGTGCTGTACGTAAATAACAATAATAAGTGTGCTAGGAATATAACAAACATTTAGAAAAACCCAGCAACATTTGCCACCCATTTTATTCTAACAAAATATTATGTCGACATTGAAGTTGTAACATTTAGGAAAACGCTTGAACCAATTAATACACGAGAGCAACTTCCAGAATCCCATGGCAATAAATATGAAAAAATAAATATATATATTATTTTTTTATTTTTTATTTTTACTTGACAAGCCCTTCGTCCTTCAACACAAAACAATAAAATTAACTTTTGGATTGATAATAGGTCTCGTGTATCATTGTGGGAGAATTCTAACATCCAAAATAGGAATGAAATCCCAATCACCATAGCCGGCTCAACCAAATCTTTTTGATGTCAGGGGAAGAAGAAAGTCAATAGCCAAAATTTACAATACTAGATCGAGAAACATCGATCACCAACAAACACCCAACAGCTAATTTTATCATAATTAGTTCTAGAGAGAGAAACATTTGAATATTCGAATACAATTGTCCAAAAGAATCTAGTTCAGAACATTTTTGATTTAATTATAAGATCTATTCAATTCAGGTCGTCGCTGTAGAAGGGTTCGATAATAAAAAAAATAATACCCCCTTCTCCAATATTGATGTTTCTTTTCATGTTAGACATTGTTAGAATATTAATATTATATTATTATTAAAATAGTAAGAAACAGAGAGTGCAAAAATATTAAATAAGACAAAGTTGATGGACATTGTAAAAATATTAAAAGGGAGGAAGTTGTTGGACACCGTAAAAATATTATTACTTACTTATTAAAATATTGTATAATATTATTTATTTATTAAAACAAGAGGAAGCTGGACATTGTAATAATACTCCATTAAATTGGAGGAAATTGTTGGACATTGTAAAAATATTATTAGAATTTTTTCTTTTGTAATCTATGTAATTATTTATTTATAAATGTTTCTTTCCATGTTGAATTTACATTCAAAACCAATATAGATGTTTCTTTGCATCTTGGACATTGTTAGAATATTAATTTATATTTATTATTTTATATTATTAAAATAGAAAAATTAAATAGGAGGAAGTTGTTGGACATTGTAAAAATATTATTACTTTTTTTTTTTTTGTAATTTATGTAATTATTTATTTATAGATGTTTCTTTCCATGTTGGATTTACATTCTGAGTCAACATAGATGTTTCTTTACATCTTGGACATTGTTAGAATATTAATGTTATAATTATTATTTTATAATATTAAAATAGGAAATATTAAATATGAGGAAGTTGTTTGACATTGTAAAAATATTATTATTATTTATTAAAATATTATTTAATACCCCCTCTATCTTAAAATATTATTTTTATAATTATTATTTAATATTATTTATTTATTAAAATAGGTGGAAGCTAGACATTGTAAAAAAAATTAAATAGGAGGAAGTTGTTGGACATTGTCAAAATATTATTATTTAGTTATTAAAATATTATGTAATATTATTTACTTATTAAAATACCAGGAAGTTGGACATTGTAAGAATATTAAATAGGAAGAAATTGTTGGACATTGTAAAATATTATTACTATTTTTTTATAATTTATATAATTATTTATTTATAGATGTTTCTTTCTATGTTGGATTTACATTCAAAATCAATACAAATGTTTCTTTCCATATTGGACATTGTTAGGATATTAATGTTATATTTATTATTTCATATTCTTAAAATAGGAAATATTAAATAGGAGGAAGTTGTTTGACATTGTAAAAATATTAAATAGGAGAAAGTTGTTGAAATTGTAAAAATATTATTACTATTTTTTTTTTGTAATTTATGTAATTATTTATTTATAAATGTTTCTTTCCATGTTAGATTTGCATTCAAAATTAATATAGATATTTCTTTCCATGTTCAACATTATTAGAATATTAATGTTATGTTTATTATTTTATATATTATTAAAATAGGAGAAAACAACGGAAATAGAACCAGAGTTGCGCTATCAATATATAGTATAGATAGATAGTATAGTATAGTATAGAAGATAGATACATAAATCAAGTAGCTCTTATTAGCTTAAAGTCCCGTGTAAATGATGTTTAAAAATTATTGAAAATTACATTTAATATGGTAAACTATAAATTTGATAACAATGTTTGTAATGTAAAATCTATATAATTAAAATAATTTAATTTGGTTTTAATTTTTAAGTATTTTATAAAAATTTAATATCTTATAACAAATTAATTTTGTTTTAAATTTATTAATTATTCCTATATTTAGTGCATTTATTATATTTATACTTGCCTAATAGTAAATAATAGCGTAATATTTTATAAGGTGATTTTGTAAAAAAGTCCATCATAAATTATATTATCTATAAGGATAGACTTTAGGAAAACTAATTTGATAAAGAGTTCATCCATTATTGCGCAACAAAAAACAGTTCATCCATAACCCCACAACAAAGAGTCAATTTGTTTTCCACATTGAATGTCTTAGTAGTATAACTTTGTTAGCTCTATCAATTTTTTTAGTCTAATTTATTTCATACATAAATTTATTTTTTTACATAATAATACATAAAATAACTTTGTACTAAGTATAAATTTTTTAGAGTATCAAAATATTTGTTTTTTGAATAATTTATTTTGTTAGAATAGAAAAACTTACATTTTTTTCCAAGTAGTAAATTTATTAGAGTATAAATCTTGTTTTAGTCGAGATAAAGACTCAATTTTTGGTTTATCATTTTTTTTGGTGTTATTTTGTTTCACTATATAGAGTCAAAAATAAAAATAAAAATAAATAAATTGTCACATCACATGTTTTAGTAGTATAACTTTGTTAGTAGTATCAATTTTGTTAGTCTAATTTATTTTATGCATAAAATATTTTTTCACATAATAATACATGTTTTTGTAGTATAAATATGTTAATGGTTTCTATTTTTGAAATTTATGCTAAATCATATAACTTACTAAAATTCATAATTGTTGCATGTTGTGAGTTAATATGTTTGGCTAATATATACAAGCTTTTAAGCAATTTCAATTATCTATGATTTTATTTTTATTTGTAGGTATTAAATGACATATAATTCCAGTCTATTGGCTACTACTCTATTAAAGTACCAATCGAGACATACATTAGAACATATTTGGGAATAACAAGATTGTAGAAAAAAGTTAAGAATTAATGAGAGTAGACTCCAAATAGCAACGTAAGATGGACTATTTTTTGTTGTGTAGTCATGGATGGGCTTTTTTTTGCTGCACGGTAATGGATGGATTATTTTTTGTTGGGCGTAAGATGAACTATTTTTTGTTGCGCAGTTATAGATAGACTATTTTTGTTGCGCGTAGGTATGCATTGTATTTTCTTACGCTTCCTTAAAAAATTTTAGCGCGTTCAAATTTAAAACTACTTAATCTCATAACATTGAATCAAAAATGGACGGATGCGCTAATTTTGGGTATTTAGCCAATGTTGGTTATGGATTCACTCCCTATATATATATATATGTCACCCCCAAATTTGATATTCATAACCCGACTAAGTTGTTAATTTATTTATAATAAAATAACTTACATAAAAACACATAAGACTTTATTATAAAGTATGTCATATCACACTTGAAATATTATACATGACACTTTTCACAAATTTATTATTCTCTAGAAATGTACGCAGTGGAACATATATACAATTGTACTAACTGAACCTATAGTTCATTCCCCCAGTAACCCCGCTAACATTTATCTTCAATATAAGATAAATTAGTGAGCTCAGATAGCTCAGTAAGAAATATCATGATTAAAAATAACTGAAACAAATAAAATTATCCTTAGCCTTATAAGTTAATAAATTGAGTATAAATGAGAATATAGACATATGAAATACTGTCAAATGTAACAGCATATATCATACGTCTTTGTCTCAGGCCAAAAACTTTTATAATTTAGTTATTTTGCCACACATGCCAATAATATATTATCTGTACACCCTTGCCACTTAGACTAAGACACCCACAATCAAATCTGAATCCGAAACCTGATGATTTCTTAAATAATTAAAATGTGACTTTTAACGTCTGTAACGAAAATGGTCAAATATCTACAAAATAAGAATCAATAAATTTAAGAATTATTGTTACTCAAAGAGTAGTAACAATTATTCGACATCCAAATTGTCACCATATGTTCAAGGTTAAATATAATATTCAATTTCAAAAGTTTCAAAACTAAATAAAATATTTATGTTCAAAGATTCTAATCAAGAGGAAACAACGATATAACATAAAGATCAAATAATAATATTTCTTTCAGTGGAAGTAAAAGGATAGTACTTCTTAGTTTAACGCATATTTCGTAAAGTTATGACTTCATACAAGTAGTTGACCTATAAATTATTTTGTATATTATAATCTAATCAGTGATAAAAATATATTTAAATATATATTTGACCATGGTTTCAAATATATTTAAGTTATTATAATATGATGATTTAGGAATCATATTAAAATAATTTTGTTTACAAATTTTGTAATAACTTGTAAAATATTTGAAAAATAGTAAAATTAAAGTTTTATATAAATCTTATGAAGAAGACTTCTCGTAAAATATTTGGTATAATAAGTGTACTTTGCAAGTTTTGTACGTAGTATCTAGTATGATTTAAAATTATTTCATCAAAAACTATAAATAAAAGTAAGTGTTACTTGAAAGTTTTTTACACTCTAGAAATAATTTTAGTAACACTCTAGAAATATTTACAATGATTTTGAAATATCAAGAGAAACACTCATAATATTGCATGAAGAGATTGAAACAAAGTATGCAAAACCTTCTACCAAGGCCATCTATTTATATTAGAATTTGCCAAGACTTCCCCAATAAACTTTTCTAAAAAAACAATTTACCAACAATTCCAAAATATTTTTATATCACCATTATACTCTGTCTTAAATACGCCAAAACTAATTTTTATACTTTATATTATATTTCAAAATACTTTATATCCACCATTATACTTTGTCTCCAATAATAATAATATGTCAAAACTCATTTTCGTACTTTATACAAAATTATTATAAAATATTAAAATTTTATATCATGTTTTATGAAAAATAATAATAAAACCAAAACTTTATTTCATTCTTTATGCAAACTTCAAAGTTTTTCCCGAAAATTTAAATTCTTCCTAATAAAGTTTTCTACAACAAGCATCTCTTATACTCCATCCAATATGATTTCTACTCTACATGATTCAAACACATATCTCTCTCTATGAATGAATTAAATTTTATAATAATTTTCACCCCTAATTTATTATCTAATTTTTCATCGATATTGAGATAAATATTACTTCCAATTGTTCATTAATTAATCATTCTACTTATTTATAAATTAGTCAATCATTACTTATAAAACATACTCCACTGATATAATATCTTTCAAATTTTTTACTAATAATTCTTCTAGCAATTCATAAATATTTTATACAATAAATTTAATAATTCTTCTACCGACTCGTTAAATTATTTCTTATTTGACAGCTATGCTATAATGCATTTACCTTCATATAACTAGTGTCATACACTAAATATTATTAGTACTACAATTATTTACTTAATTATTGAATCCAACATTGAGAAAATGTTTAATACTATTGGTACTAATCATAACAAATTATTTATCAACATAAATTTGTATTTTAACTATTACTCATATTACTGTTACAATTATTGTCGGGGTAATAATACAATATAAAGTGACAGATCAAATTTTTTTGATTCTTTGAGCCTTATGGCAACTCAATAATTGTCAGACAATTTTTTATGAGGTCCACATGTTTTCTGTTGTGGGGTTCACAAATAATTTTTCGGCTATGTAATACATCGTTTAGGAACGAATATTCCCTAAAGTCAACGCTGACATTTTTTATCGATTTTTTTATTTTGCACATAGAACCCTATAATTTATTTTATATCTACCAATACCATACTGTTTAAAATATATAAAATTCGTAATATACTAAAAAAATTGGGTTCTTCCAATATATATATATATATAAGATTCATGGCCAAAATTGGCTATTTAGCCAAAATAATCGTAATCATCCATTTCAAATCCAATAGTATAAGATTAATCAAGATAATAGGCAACGTGCTAAAAATTATTTAGATAGACGCAAATTTTTGGTACATACATGCTAAAAATTATGGTACGTATGTGCTAAAAAAAGTACCTACGCGGCCAAGAATAGAACACAAGACTTCTCGTGTATTAAACTATTAACTACATCATTTTGGACAAATTTAACTATGTGCAATTATTTATAACGTGTATGCGCTATTACTTATGGTATGTATAATAATTTTTAGTATGTACGTACCGTAATTTTTAGTGCGTATACATTAGAAGACAAAAAAATTAGGGATAAATCTGTCATTTTATACACCCGCTAAAAATTATTACATCATCCTGAATAATTTTTAACGAGTAAGCGGATATCCTATCCTGTTAGATCTGAAACAAACAGTTACGGCCATTTTGATTATCTAGTCAATCTTAATTATAAATATTGACCCTATAAATATATCCATAATTATCATTAGTTAAGTAGTTAAAATAATAATATCTATTTATTTTTTATCTAACAATGTAAGGTTAAATTATTTAAATTTCATAAGTTCATAAAATAAATAACGCACAATAATTTATTGCGCGCACAACATACCTACGCTCCAATTTTTTGTGCGCCTAAGCTAGTTACAGTTTTGTCCTCAATTGTTGTGCGTTTCTATCATGTTTTCTTTTTGGTTTTCCAATATTATTGATTCCCATGAACATGGAGAATTATCTAGAAAAATTCGACAAAGAAGAAAGTTTGATGTGACTTTTATATATTTTCCAATAACTAATAGCCTTAAAATATAAGAATACTATCGTTTTTGAATTTTTTTTTGAATTTTTTAAAATTTAAATTTACATGAATTCATTTAAGTTTTGAACAAATTATTTTTTTTTATAATTAATAAATTTTTTTAACTAGTTGAAGATTTTCACAATTTTATTGAATACAATGAATTAAACTCATATAATTTTAAATGTCAAAATATTACAAATTAATTATTTTTAAAAAAATTAATAATAATCTTATATTTGTATATTTAGGACAATAAAGTGAATGAAATAATTAATTGAATTAAGTTGCATGCATTTAGCAAGTACGTCCCAATAATATTTTTCATTAGTTTATGGTATTAATAATCTTGGCTTGCAAAAATCACAAAGTAAAATCCAATAAGACCCATTACGTACTGCATGAGCAGAGGCATAACAATTGAGTGACAAAACTGTAACTAATGTAGGCGCACAAAAAAGTGGAGCGTAGGTATGTTTTGCGCGTAATAAATTATAACGCCTCTTAATAATTTTATGTACGTATAAAATTTAAATAAATTAATTTATACCGTGTTGAATTAAAAATAAACATATATTATCATTTTGATTATTTAGTTAATGTTAACTATTGGATCTAACATATATA
>JAUMHB010047760.1:0-37632 GCA_032359685.1 Pittosporum tobira
CAAAACAAAGCCCAAACAAGGAGTAGTGATCCAAACTAAATATATAACAATTATTGCATATTTGATTGTGCTTTTTAAGCAAATATTAATAAATCAAGAGCAAAATATAGCAAAATATTAAGTACAAAATCACTCTTATCACACACCTAGCAAAGAAATTGGACCAAGCCCGCAAGCAAAACAATTGGCATCCGGATGCCTCTTCAATGTGAGTAATGAAGAATTAAACTCCCAGTATCTTATTAAGCTCTTCAATTGGATTCCCAATATGCATAATACGTACAAACATTTGAGTTCTTTATAATAATTTACTTTTTATTGTGATAATAAACATATATGGAGTAACTTTTATTATAAAGGGTTATTAATCACTTTAGTAATTTTCATTATATATAGAGGAGTTTTTTCTTTTACTCAAATTAATTGCTTGCAAGCTTATGTGGCACTTGTCCTGGATTTTAATGAAGGGCTGCTAATATGTTCTGCTCGACAAGCTTTCGTGAATGAGCCCTAAATAATTTTTTTTTTTTAATTTTTATCAAAGAAGAATTTTATTAGAATCTAAAGAGATCATAAAAAGAAAAGGATGAGTGATCTCCAGTTACATAAAAAACATAAAACCCTTATGTTACATTTGGTTCTTATTCTTTAAGGAAAATAAATGAAATGAAATTTTATATTGAAATTAAATGATAGTTGAAATAAAATGTTTTGTTAGTCCTAAATTTTTTTTTTTTGAAAATAAAGAAGATTAGAGAATAGTTTTTGTTAAAAATGAAGAGGATGAGAGAATGAGAAGTGAATGCTCATTCCTCTTGGAGAATATAAGTTTCATTCATTTCATTCTTTCCGACATTTTGAACTTAAATTATATGGCTAACTAACCATTTCATTCCAACAACCACTCATTTTTAATATAAAATTTCATTATATTCCTTTTCCGTAAGGTATGAAAATGAAACGTAACATTACAAAATTGCAACCTTCCAATCTCTTTGCAAATCCGTGCATGAGAGCCCAAAGAAAGTCCCATTAGCTAAAGACCATAAAGAAGCTAGGAATATGACATTGTCTCACATAAGAATGGAAGACTTTGTATAACTTCTAAAGATTCTCGTATTCTTTTCCATCCAAATACTCCAAAGAATAGCGAAACAAATACATAACCCTAAATAAATCTTCAAAAAGCTAAAAGAAACCGAACATTTACTGAGTCAAAAAACTAGAAAGCATTAGTTAGAAAACAACTTATTATTAACAAGATGATTTTTAGGTCATCTCATCCAGAAGACTTTAAAGTTTTTGCTTAACTTTGAGGCTAATAAGCTGTTCCACATCAACATCTGGCGAATACATCAACTTTCCATAAGCTAAAAGTCTTAGAAAGAGTGAGTTTGTAAAGACGGATGAAACATTGTGATGGAGATCGTCCAAATTAGGGTTAGGGTTTTCACCTTAGCCCTAATTAGGGCAACGTGATATCCCACGTGACAACTCATACTATTGGCCACTCTCAAAACTTGGCGATTTGTCTCACCCAAATAAGGATCGAGCCCGACTTTCGGTCTCTGGAAGGAGCTGACACCCATCTCTATCTGGCCAGACCAATGTCGTCTAGGACTTTCAAACTATGCGCCTTGGGCCCAGGCCTTCTCAGCTAGCAGGCCCAATCCATCCCATCGATTGGGCCCGACTCAGCCTGGTTCTAGTCCAGTGGCCTAAAGGCCATAAACAAGTTCCAAGACGGTGTCCAATCAGCCGCCTGACCCCGACAACCCTGTTTACTCAAGTAAGGCACGCCATGTCTACTTTATCGGACTGCGAGTCAATGCAAATTCTACAAATACCGCCTCATTTGCACAAATGAGGGGATCCCGCTCCAAATAAAAGAGATCCAAAACTCTGCCCAAATACTCTCAAAACACATGGTAAACCTCTCCCTTTCCTTCTTAGTATTACCTTAATCTCTCCACTAACTTAAGTATCAGAGAGGGAATGAGGAAACAAATCCCTCATGTTTTCCGTGTTTCAGGTGAGCCCACTCTTGCCGACGTGTAACCAGCTGGAAGTGAAGTTTGGACTTGGTCAACGGTCGAGTTGGTCCCAACACATGGTATGATATAACCATTGTAACAAATGAATGCTATTCAAATGTTCTTCATTATCATGTAGTCAAAGACTCGTTACCATAGTCAGCAAGTTGATATATAACTAAAGACCCATCAACATTATATTTTAAGCTACTATTTCATAAAGAAACTATATGTGACATTAAAATACTTAAATACTGCTAAAGCAGCCATGGACTGCGTATTTACCTCTCGTAACTGATTTTAGCTCCACTTATTAATTTACCTCCATTTCTCGTCCAATCTTAACACACAGTTAAGACCGAACAAATACTAAATCTTCGGTGATTGTGCACAACGCAATTGTAGGAAAAATACATCTTGCGCCATAGGACTCGCTCCCATGAGATCCCGGTTAAACTGGTAAACCTCCACACGGAAATACTCAAGCTCCATTATTAAAAATCATTTAACTTTCATGCATGCATAAGTAAGTTTTAAAATTCATGCAATTTCATCCTTTAAAATATGCACGTGTAACAACAGTAAAATTCACACATATAAAGAGGATCGAGAATTGTACTTTCCTCGAAAACTGCTACACTCAAATGCCTTAAAACCTTCCTTGTCTTTTAAATAAGCCCCTAAAATCACAAAGGGCTCTAATCAGCATCCCAAAGGGTTCTAAGCATTTTTACCTTCCTTAACGCTTCATTTAATTAATAACTCATTTCAACTTACTACATTTGTAGCATTTAAAAACTTATAACTTCGGCTAGAGAAATAATATGATTGTGAACACAACTTTCTCAGAAACTAGACTTCCAGAGCTTCATATAGACATAAAAATGACTCAATTCTGAATTCAGATGAAGAAACTACAACTCTTTAAAGTGAAAAGTTTTTTTTTTTTTTGCAGAAAATTTGACTATGCAGCAGTCAAATTTAAGCATTTTTATAAAATAACCACAAACCTCAAATTGAGAATTTCTTTCGGGAAAATACATGAAACTTATCCAACTTTGAACATAATTTTTTTCATCAACTCTTGCCTTGTAGGTTATTTTAAGCATATTTCTGAAGTTGGTACAAAAGAAGGGTTTTTCCAAAAAACTTAGATCGCTTCTACATATTTTTTCCAAACTTTTATAAAAATATCAAACGATCATATTTTCATAATTACTTCTATAAATACCTTTTTCATCCAGTTAAATTACAAAAAAAATTTGTGCAAAACGCATGAGTAGATTATTTTATACAGGTTTTACAATGAAAGTCGCAGTTTCTGAGTTTTATTAGTAATCCGAGAATCAAGCATGCATGGTTATTTGTAGTCATACCAACCTATAGCTCATCCAAACCATATATCACCGACTCTATACTTTTATTCAGTCTCTCTAATATGTATACAAGACTTTATAAGGTTTATATGCACATAGAACATTAATTAACAACTAATCCCAACACAAACACCAACATAATAACCTTATCCTCCTCCATGCCATATATCCAATTAATCACTACCTATGCATGCATAAACACATATTCAATTACTATTCCATCAAGCATACTCTATATCATTACTAAAAGATCACCTTAACAATATAAAATCACAAGATGAATGGAAACTTATACCTTTCTAGCAAGATAGGTGAACAAATGGCTTGATCTAGCTCCTTAGCCTCCCTATCTTGCACCACAATGGTTATTCCCTTCACCATCTCCTGCCGTGGCCCTTTAGGTTGGTATATGACTGATTTCTCAAGCCTACTTTCTTGCTTAGTGAGTGTGTGAGTGTTTGGAAGGTTTGACTTCAAACAAATTTGCAAAAGATTGGTTGATTTTTGGAATTTTTCTTGTTCTCTCTATATATTGATCTCTCTTTTCTCTAAGTGTTATGAAACAAAATGAACTCATTCCCTCCCCTAAGATGGTCGGCTGAATACATAAGGGAGCAGATATTTTACTTTTTTTTTTAACACACCACAAGCACTTGACACATGGGCACCACAAAAGTTTGACATCTTACAAAGCTTCCCATGGAAGCTTCATCTTTTTCCAAACCAAGATATAATATATATACACTTAACACACTCATACACAAGCCACACAAAGTGGCCGGCCACCCTTAATTGGGTTGGACCCAATTCTATTTTTGGTTTCGTCTTTATTTTCTTAGCCCATCATAATACCTCTTAGTTTATCTTTTAAGCTTAGCCCAATTCCAACTTATAAGTTCATATTTCATATAATGGGTTAGACATTTTTGGACCACAATTGAGTTAAGTTGTCATCTATTATGTTAGCCCCAAGACACATACACAAATGTTAAGCTATTAGGGCTATAGTTTCTCCCGAGACCCGTCTCGAATCCAATACGTCAAAAAAATATTCTAACAAGACGTTTAAATCGAACCTGAATTTTTTTCATATAAGCTGTAATTACAATAATAAAATTTTATAGTTCATTATTTCATTCTACAAATTATTTACATTCTACTTAAATCCACCAAGTAACATTCTCGGTTCTCATAAGGTATTACCTTATTTCTATCCAATTTTTAAGTTTGTTTACATTTAATTTTTTTCCTCATTGTTTTTACAGGAAAGCCTTTTGTTGATTGAAGTGATCGTGCATGCAAGGGATGCAAGCACACGATGTTCTCATGCACCAACAAGTCTCATGCCTATATGTGTACTTAGGTTGTGTTGATTTATTATTATTTTATTTATTTTCTAATTAGTTATTATATTTTCAATGTTATTCTCAATTATAGATGAATGTTATTATTTTTTGTTAATTAAACAGCATATATGCTCATGAGAAGAGATTTTAGTCAAATGATTAAGACTGATACTAGCCGACTGAGGCTTTGAGACTTGTTCTTATCTTTTCCATTTAAGACTGATACCCTAGTGTGGAGTTTTGTCTCCCTTATTATGTGAAATTTCTTGCACATTATTATGGGATTAATCAATTGATACCTGGTTAATTTGAAGTTGAAGTAATTATAAGCTAATTTTTTTTTTTAATAATATTAGTTTTTGCAAAATAAAATGTACTTGCATTGATAACCTATAAAGTCACATAACACCACATAGAGATCCGCTTATTACACAAAACATTAAACCATAATTAATCTATCAGTAACTATTTGAATATAATTTCTCTTTTGCACGCGCAAAACATATGCCTTGGTGACCGTTAAGATATGCTCTTCAAATTTCAAAACTTGTCACTAAATGAAACAAACGAACACCAACCAATTATTAGATAAGTTTGTTTCTAAGTTCTCTTATGATAGTAAAATTTTAGATGAGTAATGTTACAAACACTAACAGATACACTAATAAAATTTGTACAAACTAAACGTGTCAAATTGTAATTAGTGGATACATGACTATAAATGCGGTGATTCTATCATTACAACTAATTATAATTTGACACGTCAATTTGTGTATATTTTGTTAATATATCTGTTAGTGCACATAATATTATTTATTTTAGATACCATCTAAATTAGACAAGTTCGTGAGAATAAATAGTTAGGCCTTGTCAAACTCGCAATGCCATCAAGAAAATATAGGTGGAAAGGAAATATAACTACCAGCTAAAGCTCACTACTACCAATTTGAAAAATAAAATGAAATAGAACATTGAATTTGAAACAAACTATGCACCTTCTTTCCCACAAAATGCACACAGACGAAAAAAAAGATAGCTAGACATTTGTAATACAAATATCAATTTCAGTTGCCTCCGTATTTGTATACAGAAATAAGGAAATTATCAAAATACGAAATATTCTAAAAATATTGGTATTATCAAGTTGAGAACCCAAAACCATGTTGATACATGCTCCGACCCGTTTGGTCATATTGGCATACCTTCTTCGGAAATAATGAAGAAACACACATTATGAAGGAAAAATAAAATCATTTTTTGGAACAAGCTAGACGTTTCTGGTGGATTAATATTAAGTTTCAAATAAAATAAGTGAAAATTAAAACGTGTCTAATACTAATAATATTGAACGAGATAACTGAATTTCCACTTTGCATTTCAGAAATCGTATCTGCCATTGGCGGCCTATTGCATTATGTAGTATACTCAAAATGGCACGATTTATGACCTGCAAGAAACATATAGAGTAAATGTTACTATTAAATAATTCATAAAATTAAGAAATTGGGAAATAAAAATAGAAAGACAAATCAAGTTAAAGAAAAAAAAAAAAGGTGAAAAGAATAAAGTACCATCTAAATATAAGTAGACATCGCAATTAAACACCTTTTTTTTTTTTACTTTAGTATTGCTCTTTACATTAATTTAATCCCAAAAAGAGGGGATTACAAATTCATCTACCAGCAAAAATTAAATACCGGAGAAGGCATTGCTTTAATGATCCCGTATGGTTTGCTGGTCTAGAATGTTATATGCGTCTGTTTAACACAACTTATTTCAGAACAGTTTAAAATTTATTTTATAATTAAAATAAGCTATAAGCTAAAAAAAAGTATCTATTGACCAACTTTTTCAAATAAATTAACAATATACGTTACACTTAACCTATAATTTTTTTAAAATTAATAAAAATAATTAATTTAAAAATAATTGACTTTTAAAAATAATATATAATCAATTTGCATAAATTGAAGGTATGTATATAAATGGGGCCACTTCATTATTAAAGTTGGAGAAATTGCTTGTGCAACCAACAAATTTGACTCTCTAACACAGAGATCAATTGACCAAAAAGTCCATATAAGAGAACGACTGCCACTTTAATTTTTGTTAGTGACCTGCAAAAATAATGTGATAACCAGTCGTTCAAGTATTTGCGGCAGGAGGAATGGAAATTAAAGGATAGTGGAAGTCTTTGTTCTTTCAACCACTTTTTCACTTTTTTCTGATCAACTACTATTCACCATTTGTCCTTTTCATTCATCTTCCATTGCATATGTTTATGTGGCTGCCACACAAATTTTGTGCGACGTCACTATGGCAATTTTTTTTTCAGTACCTGCAGAATATGATCGATGTGGGAGCTGATTTACTTATAATTATTTCTGATCATCTGAGTTATGTGATGGACGACTGAGATCTTGTTGGTTGTTTAAGGTAGTTTGTCAAACATTAGCAGTGAACCAAGTTGGATTAGTACGTGCTTACTGGGATCGAGTTCTGTGGTGATGGCAGCGCCATTGAAGTAGCAAGTTGCCCCTTTGTGCTTGAACTTCTGATAATAATTGTTGAAGGCATAAGAAGCATGGTCCTTCACAGTGTTTGGTAAATAGCAAGGTTGGTTCACCTGGATTTGACTGCAATTTGCACCTCCTTTCCCACAAGCCCAGTCCAAAGCTACCTGCAAGTCGGAATCCGGTGTCTGTACATCAGCTATGCACCATTGCTCAAACTGGCCATCTGCAACAATATCCATAAAATACACGAGATGAAAAATGTAACCGTGAATTTTCATTTAAAACAATAGGAAGAACAAACTCAAATGGGCAAGCAAAATATTGTTCCTAGCAGAGAATCCTCTTACCTGAATTTTCTGGAATTATCATCAAAAGCAGCAGAGCAAGCAAAATTGTTTGCAAAGAGGAGATCGACATACGTAAATTTTGTATTATCTCTGGGGAGTGGATGGGAAGAGATTGTACTCGGCTATATTTATAATGTAATTTCTCTAAGGAAGTCTTTATATTTATCCAAAAAAAAAAAAAAAAAGGAAAAGAAGAAATAGAAGAAGCAGAAGAAAGTCTTGGTATTCACACTTGTCTAAAGTTGAGTTAGCATACAATAAAGTTATAAATCATGTGCTGTTATCACATGCTAGATAAACATGTGAATGTGCTCCTCCATCAAATCTTGTTTTTATTAATAAAAATAGCAAAGGATTGTAAAACGGTTGTATTTCTGCAAAAGGCCAAACTGGCTGTCTGCATTACAACCAGGGCAGTAATTCCAGTGCTACAATCTACATGGATGATGTTACCACTGGAATGTCATTGAGCAAGAGCCTTGAAGGAGGGGTTTTAATTCATATGCTAAACAAATCAATATTTGCAGCAGATGAATCAAAAAAGGCTTTCATTGCCCATGATCAAAAGACTCAAAACAAAGCGACCTAGTCAATTAAGTAATTACTATATTTGTTTAATCATTTGGATTGGGGCGTATTGTGTCCCTAAGAAAAATAAAATTTTAAAAAAAAAAAAAGGAAAAAACTAAAAATAAAAATCAGATGATAAGAATGTGAAGTACAGTCAATATATTCAAGGATACGCTTTCGCAAAAAGCATATAAATAATAAAATGCTATAAACTGGAAGTACAATGACTGAGGTTCAGAATCAAACTTTAGGAGTGCATTTGATTGTGAAAATTCCATCAACAAAGAAGTAAAATTATTATTTCTTATAATTAAATCTTTCAACTAAATACATAGCGACTTCGCAAACATAGGAACACAACTATTATGTCAAAACAGAAAAAACACAAAATGCACTGCTTCACTTGCTATCATAAGACAAATGGCGTACGTCTACGATCATGTATTACTTGGCAGTGGCACGTCAAAGTTCAAACCAATTGAGGCTACCAGCATGTATATACTATTGCTTGAAACTGATTAGGCATCCCCTCAAACACTTAGGATCTAAAGTTTTCCGTTCGTTGGATCATACGAAACTAAAGTTCCACTTTTGTATTCTAGCAAAATTTCGCCATTCTTAAGAAGGCACAGAATTCGAATTGTTCTACCATGTAACGGTTGTTGCAGACCAGCTTCATTTGCTAAGGTTGGGGAGCAAGCTTCAATATCAAACTCTTTAATAAAAGACTCTTTCACGTTATAATCTTTCATAACCCAGATCTCTACTTTCCCGATGGATGCTAGAGTGGTATTCTGAGTCACCCAATGAATCCTTCCATTCAACGAAATTTCTAATGATTGATGTTCAAACATGTAAGGCACGCTTCCAATACTCCTCCATGTACCTGAACTTCTGATTGTGGGTGTGGGTGTTGAAACATCCAATTTAAAATTAATTGGTTATAAGTGGAGAGCTCCTCAAGTATATAAACTGAATCATACTTTTCTACATACCCAATGTGAGACATTTATCTCAAAACATGTCCTCTGATTTTTATTTTTATTTTTGGTATGTGAAGTAGTTCTGCTGTGAATACAACTATCGACGTGGTTCTGTTGTGCATATGTCCATCACTTAATTTGCGTGATGCGGTTCTGCTAAGCATATGCCCATAATTTAATTCTTTCGTATGATGCGGTTCTGTTGTGCATACGTCCATCACTTAATTTGTATGATGCGGTTCTGTTATGCATATACTCATCATTTAATTGTGATACGGTTCTGTTGCACATACGCTCATCATTTAATATATGTGATACGGTTCTGCTATGCATACACTCATCACTTAATTCGTAATGCGGTTCTCTTGTGCATTCACCAATCACCAACCCAAACTCTAATATCATGTTGAAGTATCAAACTTAAAACGATATGAGACATTTATTCCAACAGTGGATAACCAAGATATCCACATGTAAGAACAGGTCGAGGTGGTCCGGTATATGGAGGCCTATAATAGACCATCTTAACCACCTTGTACTTTTTCGTTATAAGACGGCAACCGAAGCCAGCCACTAACTTCTGGTATTGAAATTGTCTTGATTTTGGGAGCTCTTTGTGTTTCCCAGTAAAAGGATTGTATCTATAAAAAGAATCCTTGCGTAACGCATCAGATGAACAAAATAAGCCATTACATGACCATACTACAGTAAACTGATCAGGCATGGATATACAGAAACGTTTATTAATTTTTGTCACCATTTCGTTCGCACAAGGTTCAGAAAACTCTATGAAATAAAGCTAGTCATCTTCACAGTGAAAGATGAGGCAAGCATTAGTGTTTGTTGTTCGGAAAAGGTGCAGATTAAGAAGACTCACATCATGTAACAACCTGTGCCAGGTTCGGGATACAAATCTCCATTGCGTTAGAGATGTTACGGGTAGTCTCGAAACTTCGAAAGTATGTGAATGGAGATTTCACTGGGCATGCCATCCATCCCGTTTCTTGGCTTATCTTCGTCTTCCTTGCTATTGCTATGGTCATGATTTCCGGAATACATTTCAATCAAAGTCAGAATTAAAGCAACATGGCATATGATGAAGAAAATATTATGGTTGATGTATAAACAATAGGAGTTTAGATAATTACAAATTTATTAGTATCATTAGAGGCTGTAACAACAAGAAACTACTGATGTGATTTATAGCCAGCTTAGCAGACATGATCATAAATATGTTGCCCAAAAGTCAATGATTCGATTCCAGATTTATATAAAATGGATTGTTGGGCCATACTGACGATCTTCCGGCTGGCTATTAGACGACATTTACACAAGAACCGTAAAATCTAATAAAATATATTAGTATACCTCAATATTCTTTGCTGAATGAATATTTTTTGAGACAGCTACTTTGGCTTTTTTCGTTAGTTTTATTGGTTAATTGCGTGAGTGTCCATCTATGCATGGAGCTACTGCAAAACCCCAATTCAAAATTTTAAAACTAGCAAAAGAGATCCCCAATATTTCTGTTAGCAGAACTGTTAATTTTTAGATAGAAATCATCATCGTATAATGTATGTAGTGTATTAATTGTATACATTTTATCGTATTTTGACCATTTAAATACGGAAAAGATAAAAATCTTAAAAATAATGTAAATTTTGTATTATACCAGAATTTCAATAAATAATAAATTAAGTATTTTCTATTTAAAGTTTTATTTACTATTTATTATTTATATTTAATTATAAGCAAAATTTTAAGTAGTTTAAGAAATTATTTATTCCTACTTTTATAGTTTTTCTTTTTAAATCAAAAATTTTTGAAGGTTTATTTTTTTCTTGGAATTTTAGTTATATCTAAACATTATTTCTGGATTTTTAATTATTTTATCAAAAATATTTTGGTACTCAAATAGTCAAAATACAGTCAATGGTAATTTCCATCCAAAAACTCATGGATGAGTCCATTATGCTAATATACTTGATGGGTCACTTTTGCTTGTTTTTGAACTTAGCCGTAGAATTTGGCATAGACTACACTCGAAGTGATATTTATGAAATTAACCCTGGTTTTAACGGTTAATTCAATCATAATCATTATAAGGAACAGTTCTATGAAGTGAAGCAAATGAAATAATCCAGGCTAATTAAAGATTTAAGGATAAATGAACATTGAGATAGTGGCGTGAATGGTGTTATATATATGCAAGAACATGGAGAAGCAGGCACTTGCTCGAGCATTATCACTTTGATATCTATCCAGGTAAAACCATATTCACCGATTTTTCCTGAAGTTACAAACGAAATATCATGTTATTTATATTTTGTTGAGTACTAAATTTATCATGTTTGATGTTGTTGGAACCTTAATATGAAAACATAGAACATGCCGTTAGCCCCACGGCTATAGCCGCATCAGAAACTCTCTGGCATGAGAATAGTTACAGGGCCATATGTGAAATTGGAATTAACCATATGGAAGAGTAGTTTACAGGAATAATTTGTTACTTAGTCTTCACCGGGAGATGAGGGTTTTCATAGCACCCCTAACTTGACATTTAAACTAGATAATTAATGAGAGTTTGTATCTCATTAAGTTTGTATAATCCTTGTCATATTGTATAAGATTTATGAAATCCACATGGGATTGTATAATGTACCAGGACATGTGTTACAATTAGAGTACGTTTATGTTTCCCTCTTTGCGGACTTAATTCTCTTAAATTATTTAGGAGAATTATTGAGTGCTAATTTTGATCGACATAATATTACTTTAACCGAGTCCGGTTGACCAAACTGATGCTCTAATTTTGGGCCGGTATTCATTAACCATATTCATTGATTTTTCTTGAAGCTACAAACTAAATATCATGTTATCTACATTTTGTGTTATAAAATGAAATTTCCATGTTATGTGTATTTATATACATAAAAAGAGAACGCAACTCATATCTCTCGTTGCAATGCAATTTTACTATTATTTACCTATCATTTAATATATTGGAGGAAAGCAGAAAGAAAATTATGTGATAAATGTTTTTTCACTTTCTTAAAATTTTTTAAGAACAAAGTTGACGGGGTAAGATCATGAAGGACATGTCGAGATATTTGATTTATGAGGAACATATTACCATCCTGTACAATGTTTGTGCAATATGAGTGATACTTTGAATTTTTAAGGATTGACGCCTATTTGTTGCAGGACTAGTGACAGTATAGTGTCTTTTTATTGGCATGTTGCTCCATCCAACTTCTAACCTCTATCATTAATTAATTTATATATATGTACATGTATGATAAAAGATTTTATTACTTAATATTTTGATATACTTTACTCTTGATTTTGCAATATTTGCATAATTTTTTAATAAAATAATTAGTATTTGTCATATTTTTAGTTTGAATTACTATTCCTTATTTGGACTTTATTTTATAGGTTTGTGGGCTTATTTTGTCCAAATTTGGGCTTAGAATGGACAATAGGGCAAATTATAATCAAACTAAGATAAGGCTGTTGGCGTATATTTTTATATTCCTATTCTGATTATGCAAAAGAGATCCGATCCGAGCTTTTCCAACGCGAATTTTAGACAGATTTGGATTGTGTAACATATTCTATAAACACTATACACCCTTAGGCACTTTATGTATCAATTTTTATTATTTATAGCTAGTAGTTTAGTAGTAGTATTGTAGAGATGGTGCTTAGTAGGGCTACTTCAACGCAAGACGAAGAATTTCTGTACGAGTAACTATGGTTCTATCTATCTTTTCTCTTTCTTTGTTTAATTTTATTATGTTCTAATTTTCTTTGTGTTAAGATTAGATGGATCATACTCATGATTAATTAGATCTATCGATTTTATTATGCATTTTATGTGAATTTATTATGTTGTGAATTATGATTCATATTCTTAATACTTCTAAATGCTTGATAACTATTTGTATGATTTTTGTCACATAATTTAAGTATCGAGGGGAGACAACTAGTGAATGCCCGTGTGGATCATAGTCACAAATTAAATATAACTAGAGATAGTCTAGGTTATTTGTGTAGTTTCGGTAGTAAATTAACTAGGTAACGGTTAATGAATCTGGAAATTTTCATAAAACTTAATGCTCTTCATATTATTTAAATTTCGCATGGAGATTATGGGGTTAATAATTGGAGTAGGGATGCTATAACTAGAGATAGAGTAGCAATTCAATCAGGAAAATTATACTATCACAACAGAATAAATTTTATAACTTGCATAATAAATCAACTGGTCTAATTATGATTGAGTAGGTGAAGTCGAAACCTTAGCACACTTTTCTATTATTGCTTAAAACCCTAATTTTATTAGATTAGTTTAATAGTTAATGTTTTCTTATATAAAAATCAAATATTTATTACTTGGTTAAATAAGTTAAAAAATTGTTAAAGTTGGTACATAATTGGTTAATTTCAATCTCCATGAGATCGATATCTTTTATACTATAATTTGATTAGTGTACACTTGCACTGAGTCACGATCAAGTTTTTTGCGCCGTTGCCTAGGATTGATAATTTTTCAATTATAATCATTACTAAAAATTATTTGCTTAGACTAGCCTTTGTTTTTTCCATTTTATGCTTTTCTTTTATTTTTGCAAGTTTAGGTTTGGTGTAGGCAATTTACAATGGTAGATCAGGAAGAGATCGTGATACACCAGAGGAAGACAATGGGAGAATTTTCAGCATCGACAGTCCAAGATTGTTTGTCAAGCATAATGAGACCAGCGATTCTGGCGAATAACTTTGAGCTTAAACCGGCGTTGATACAGATGATGTAGAATGCAGGCCAATTCAGTAGGCTACCTAATGAGGATCCAAATCTCCACTTGCAAAATTTCTTTCGGATTTGTAAAACTTTCAAGTTTAATGGAGTTACCGGTGATGCTATAAGGCATAGATTATTCCCTTTCTTATTATGTGATAAAGCTAAATCTTGGTTAACTTTTTTACTTGCAGGATCTATCCGGACTTGGGATGAGATGACACAAAAGTTCCTAATGAGATATTTTCCACCATCCAAGTTAGCAAAGATGCATAATAATATAACTACATTCATATAATTTGATGGCGAGTCGTTGTATGAGGCATGGGAGATGTTCATGGAATTATTGAGATTATGCCCCCACCATGGTCTCCCACTTTGGATGCAAGTGTAAATATTCTATAACGGGATTAATCCAAACTTTAGGAGCACTATTGATGCTGTAGCAGGAGGGAGCATCAACAAAAAGTCATCGGAGGAGGCTTTTCAATTGGTGGAAGAGATGGTATCCAATAATTATTGTTGGCCATCTGATAGGTTTCAACAGAAAAGACATAGCGGAATTCATGAGATTAATGTTTTATCTAGGCTAGAGTTAAAATTTAAATCCCAGATGGACAAACTTAAATAGATGTTCAGCTCACAGCTAGGCAACATTGCAAAGATTCAAAGGGTGAACTGTAAATTTTGTGGGAGTACCCATACAAGTGCAGATTGCCAAGTTGGAAATTCTTTTACTCATTCAAATGAGAATGCTAACTTCGTCTCCAACTTTGGCTGAAACCCGAATAATTCTAACATAAACAATCCTTATTCAAATACATGCAATCCAGGGTGAATGAATCATTCTAATCTGTAATGAGGATGACAAAATTAACAACCCCGAGAGCCCCACAACCTCCAATACAACAAAATTCTAGGTTGGAGGAGATGATGATGCAGATGAACCAATCCTTGCAAGAGAATATAAAAAGCACAAATACAAGGTTCTCTCATCAACACGCAACCCTTCGGAATTTGGAAAAATAGGTTGGCCAGTTTGCACAATAGATTTCTCAGCGCCCATATAGATCTTTACTAAGAAATACCGAAAGAAATCTTATGGCAAGTGCAATGGCCATCGAGGTAAGGAGCGATAAAACACTTGAAGTACCAAAGAACAAAGAAGATAAACAAGAGACAAGTGGAAGCTGAGGAGAAGTTGATGAAGATGTAGGACACAAGGAAGAAGAAATAGCCCAGAACAAACAAACCGCATCCTCCAAAGAAAAAGAGATGATCAAACCTACTCCAAATCCTTAAACTCCACCTATTCCATACCTTGAGAGGCTCGTAAAGAAGAAGAAGGCAGACACACAACAAATTTCTAAATTTGTGGATATGCTTAAAAAATTACACATTAATCTTTCATTCGTCGATGTATTAACTCAAATGCCAAGCTATGCGAAATTTCTGAAGGATATTTTGGCAAACAAACAGATGTTAGGAGACAGTGAGATGGTGAAACTCAACGAAGAATGTTCAAAAATTCTTCAAAATAAGTTGCCACCAAAGCTCAAAGATCCAGGGAGTTTTACAATTCCATGTCAAATTGATGAAATACATTTTGACAAGGCATTATGCGACCTTAGACCAAGTATAAATTTGATACATTATTCAATATTTGAGAAGTTGGGTGTAGGCCAAGTCAAGAATACGACATTATCCCTTCAACTTGCAGACATATCTATTAAATGGCCGATGGGTATTGTAGAGAACGTTTTGGTGAAAGTGGACAAGTTCATATTCCCTGCTGATTTTATTGTACCATGAACTATGCATATTATATGAATTTATGATATTAAGTGGTAAAGTTCTTCAATAATAAGTGTTCATTGAGTTGTTACTTATGTTTTGGTGAAGTATCTATGCTCTATAGTGTAAGAACCCGAATTTTTGTGAGCAATTAATAATATAAAATTTTCTTTTATGATGTCCAGTAGAATTATTTTCTGCATCGCTACGTTTTAAGAAATTGAGTTAAAATAATAATATAATGACCAGGGACATTTTGGTCGTTTTGATAAAAGTTATGCTCAAGGGCATTTCAGTCATTTTGACAATTATTATGCCGAAGGCATTTTGGTCATTTTGACCAGGAAATTAAAAGGTGTCCAAAATCATAAACCGATCAAAGGTCTGGAATCAGCACGGAAAAATAGTAACTCGAAACGCCGTCGGATTTTTGACTTGACCTAGTCTAGAGTTGACTTTTTAACCGGAGTATCGTATGGAAAAACGGACAGTGCCGTTGGAATCGCGACATGCTAAAATGTAGGAATATAGTATAATATTATATTTTTCAAATTTTGAGTTTTTAAATTATTATTTAATTATTAAATTAATCGACTCGCGAAGCGAGGCAAAATAGCAATTTAAATTTTGAATTTTTAGCCAATTGACTAGCTGGGACCCACTAAATCATAGTTCCCCAAACTTTTGTCCTTTTTCCATTTTTCCCCATTTTCTTTTTCTTTTTCTTTTTGCCCCCATTTCATTTCCTATTCTTTTCTCTTTTCCCCCAAATTTTCTGCAGTTTCTGATTTTGCCAAATCCAAGTGTGGTTGCTTTCAAGCATCAGTTGTTGTTTCTAGACGTTACAAATTGTTCATATAACTCAGTGCAATGGAACCCTAAGGCCACATTTGAGCCGAGCATCAAACTGTAATTTTTTTTGTGTGTTCTTGGTACGGATTTTTGGATCATTTAATTTGTTATTGTTTTATTTAAATTGATGGTTAGAAAAACTTTCTGGGGTCATTTAGATGGTGTTAGGATTTTAAAAAATATTTTTTGGTAAAGGTCCGACCACCTTCAAGTCCATTTTCAATCGACTCAAACCCGAGAAAAGATCAAATTTTTGTCTAGAAATTAGCAACTGTTTGTAGCATTGGTTGGTGTTATGATGTTCCTGAAGTCATAAGGAATTTTCTTATGTTTTCTTTTGGATTTTTAGAGCCGATTTGGGGTGGATCCGAGCTCCTTGCTGGATCATCGCCGTCAGTCATGGCATCTGTGCCGGAAACGGAGAAGACGACCTTTGCCTTTTCTTTTGTTGAGTTTTTTCAAACGGGGACAGTGAAATCATTCATTTTGTCAATCGGTTGAAAGCAAAAATGCTCTTCTCGTCCAATTTGGTGCATGTGTATATGCGTGTTTGTGCCTGCCATGCTTTCTGTCGGCCGGCTGAGTTGCTTCCAACAAACGAGCATGGGAAAGACAGTTGACCAAGGTCAACTATTTCAACAGTTGACTAGTCAACTGTCCCAATGTTGTTGTTGTTGTATCTTTATTATCATTAATATCATCTTTAATAATATTGTTATTATTATGTTAAAAATAATATTATTATTACTTCAATTAAAATGTTAATATTATCATTATTAATATGATAATAATATTATTTTATTATTTCATTTACAAATATCATTATTCTTATTAACATTATTATTATGTTAATAATAACTTATTTAAAATATTATTATATCATTATTATTATTCTTTTCAGAAAGGGTTAATTACTAAAATACCCTTGATAGTATATTTACCAAAATACCATTCTGTGTATTTTACCAAAATACCCCTATTCAGTAAATTACTAAACTGCCCTTAGGGCATATTTACAAAAATATTATTTCATTTACAATGTCATTATTCTTATTAACATTATTATTATGTTAATAATAACTTATTTAAAATATTATTATATCATTATTATTATTCTTTTCAGAAAGGGTTAATAACTAAAATACTCCTGATGGCATATTTACCAAAATACCCTTTTGCCTAAAAGACAGAAATATCCTTTTGTGTATTTTACCAAAATATTCCTCTGCAGTAAATTTACTAAACCGCCCTTAGGACATATTTACAAAAATGTTACGGCATCATATTTACATAAATGTCATTGTAGCATATTTACAAAAATGTCAATATAGCATATTTATAGAAATGTCATTACAACATATTTACAGAAATACCACTACAGCATATTTACAAAAATGTCACTGCTGCACTATTTACAGAAACGTCACTGCTGCATATTTACAAAAATATCACTGCTGCACTATTTACAAAACTGCCACTTGTCCTTATTTACAACAGTGCCATTGAGTTGGAAAAATGAGTAAAGAACATGTTAAAATTATTTTTAACTTGGAAATTTAATTTTCTTAAAGTAGAAAATATTGTAGCCAATTAAATTCTATTTTATTTAGATATTAAATTAGAATATTTAAGAAATATTATTTTAATTCCTTTTAAATGATTTAAATATCATTACGATGTGTTCACACATCATATTTATTATTTTAAACATTATACATTTTTATATACGATTGTTATACTCATTTTATATCCGAACAAAGATCCATTGAAGTATTTTAGGGTTAAGAATACCTCGGGATAAATACGAGAAATAAATTGGACGGAATGAGTCAAATGATAAATTGTCAGATAATGACAATTTTGTTATTTGAAATTTTGTGTGCGTTCATGTCACTTTAAAATTAGGAAAAACTCCAAGATGCTTAGGTTTATTTTGAGAGTGACTGACCTATTTTAAAATGACGATACTAATGATAGGTCATTGTTATTATAGGAACGTACGTGAGAGGGCAAGGAAAGCCTACGATCGAAAAACGCGTCATATGGGAAGTTTAGGAAGCGTTACTAAGACAAGTTATTACTCTCTGACTCTATGTTTAAGATATTGTCCACTTATGCATTCAAGTTTATTATTCTCCACTTATGTATAAATTATTGTTCACTTATGCATGCCATTTATTTCAGCTATTGTACGTATGATTTAAATTTCGATATACATATTTGCCATGATCATACAAATTTGATTACTTGTACATTATTTGTTGCTTCAAGTTAAATTCTTGAACTTGCTTAAAATGATTATGCATATCTACTATGTATAAGCATGCCATATTGTTGAAGTATTTATCAATTTCACATGATTCATGATAATTTGAGATCAAATAATTGAACATAGCTAAAAATCGGTGTACCGGGACCCTACATAATTAACTCCTGTAGCTGTGACGTATATGGGCACGAGTTATTAAACTTGACTGTGTGTCGAGGATGATGAAATGACTAAGTGTCAGGCAGAAATGCCACCGAATTGGTGTTCAATTATTCAAATGTTAAATGTTGAATAGCATGGTATAACATTTGCTTGTATATCATGCATACGTTGATATAATTTATATTAACTCGTGAATTAAAATGTTAAAGTTTTATTGATTCAAAACCATATCGTTTTATCTTTTTGACTAGAATGACCATTTTATTCAAAATAAGAATAATTTCTTGCTGAGCTCATTTCGCTCATTCTTACTATGTTTTTATAAACCTTCTAGAAGTAGTTGAGCGAGGCGAAACCTTGAAAGAGAAGAGCAAAGTAGAGTACTAATAGGATGTTCTCGGATTTCTTCTAACTTGTATGTTGTAATCAAATGTTGTACGACTTTTGTTCGTACTTAGAACTCTGTTATTGTAAGACCTTAATTATTTAATTAAGTTGTATGGTTCCGTTGTGTGTGTATTTATTCGTATGTGAGATACTTGTAAGATATAACAGTGCGAGTTGTCAAATATTGGTAACTCAGTATGCTAAGATGATATCTGACGATCTGGTTTGCACGAAAATTCAGAAGTATAAATTTGGGGGCATCACACCGCCAATACACTAGGACCTACATCGCGCCAGTGGTGATGGTAAAATTCAGCATATAAACCGTCTGCTCCCGAGGCTATGTTAAATCCCAATTCCTTTTTAGCCATTGTTACCTCCAATATTATAAACTCTTGATCTAATAGTTCTTGGTCCATTACTGAAAGATTGTTGTTCCAATCTACAAAAATTGATCAGATATCACGTTCTCCAGACGATGAGAAAAGCTCATAGAAGAAACCATTGATCACCAATGTCATTCCTTATTCAGAGGAAACCTAGTTCTCGTTTGCATCAGATAGGCCTTGAATTTGATAATTGCGTCTCCTCTGGGAAGCTTTAGTGATGAGAAAAGCTCATAGAAGAAACCATTGATCACCAATGTCATTCCTTATTCAGAGGAAACCTAGTTCTCGTTTGCATCAGATAGGCCTTGAATTTGATTATTGCGTCTCCTCTGGGAAGCTTTAGTGATGAGAAAAGCTCAGAGAAGAAACCATTGATCACCAATGTCATTCCTTATTCATAAGAAACCTAGTTCCCATTTGCATCAGATAGGCCTTGAATCTGATTATTGTGTCTCCTCTAGAAAGCTTTAGTGTTCATATCTCCGTCACGAAGCCACTATACTTTCGCCCTTGTTGCCCAATACTTGTCTTCTTCAATTTGCAGATCATACAGTTGAGTCCGTAAATTAAATTCGAGTGGCCGGTCATCCCCAAAATAGGGTTTATTATGAATTTCATGGAGTTGGGCTTCTACCTTTTTAATTTTCTCCAAACTGTTACTCATATTCGATTTGGCCCATTTCGTAAGTTCACGGCCCACCTTACAAAATATGCTAGATAAATCATTTAATTTACCACGGTTAGAGGCCTGTTTTTCAAAATCTAAAAATATGGACTGAACTATTTTATTTGGCCCAGAAGACGAAACCCATTTGCAGTCATATCTAAAGGACCTGCGGCGCAAAATTACTTGCCTAAAATTGGATGGAATTTTAAATCTCGTCCAATCATGGAAGATTGGATTATGGTCCGATTCATGGGCTATTAGATGGTGAACTTTAGCACTTCTAAATCAGTCAGACCATTGTTCATTGGACACGCATCTGTCGAGCTGTAACCGAGTCCATGTGTGATCCTTGTGACGATTGCAATAAGTAAATTGATTACCAGACCATTCTACATGAAGACCAGAGTCTTCTAAAGCCTCACGAAAGATACGTATTTGTTGATCTGTTCGTTCACCACCACCTTCTTTCTCACTATTTTAGCAGATTTCATTGAAGTCTTCCCCACAAAGCCACCACCTGTCATACTCACTAGCTAGAAATCGAAGAAGATCCCAAGTTTCTATTCGTCGATGAGATATTGGTTGGCCATAAACACCTGTAAACCTCCATTAACCATTATCTTTATCATTAATCATCACATCAATGTGGGATTTTGAGTAGCTACGTAAAGTGACATCAAGTTCAGGCTTCCAAAACAAAGTTAGGCCACCTCCCAAACCTCCTCTATCCACAAATATTCCATTAGTCAATCCTAATCGCCATTTGAGTTGTTCCATTTTGCACCGTATACTCTTAGTTTCCATTAAGAAAACTAAGTCGGGATCTTTCTTCCTGATCAATTCGATCAGTTTTTAAACTGTAGCAATATTTAATCTCCTCCGCGGGGTTGCTGCAAGGCAACCACCACTGGGGGTTTAAAGGTTTCTTCAACTTCCATCCTAGCCTCAGAGAAAACCATGCCACGGCCTTTTTTGGTATTAGTCTGAGACCCAACATATTCATTATTCTTCCTCTTCCTTGTGCCAGTAGGAGCTGAGCCCTCCTCAATAGTTGACAATACGGGCTCGTCTTTGCCAACCACGCTTCTTTTTACTTGGACTGCTAGCTTCATCCCTTTGTTCTACAAGGGCCATATCACTATAATATTTGAGCCCAACATTGGTTATAATCCGTTTCCCCAGCCCACTACTTTTGTTTGGCCCATCTAACTTGTCAACTCCACTAACCCGACAAGAGTTAAAAATTGGAACTTCTATCAATCCTCCAAAAGTAGCGGGATTTGAATACAAAGGTTGTGAATGAGAAACCGCCATCTTATTATTCGCAACCTCTTGCACGGGATTGTAGCTGCTCTCCGAGATATTAGCATCACATAATTTTTGGATCGACGAACTGTCTCCACATTTATCTCCATCATTAGTGCTCTTTCATTTTTTAGCCCCAGTCGCCGGCTGAACCGTAAACGAGTTTTCTGAATTCGTTTTCCGGCGGTCATCGTTATAGAGTGATTGAGATCCCTTCTCCCATAATCAGATCGTGGTGGAGAGGTTGTGAAACTGCGGCCCGTCTCACTAAATCCTTCATCTTTCCGGTAACTCTTTCTCAAGAATCCAGCCTTTTGAACTCCCCCATAAGCCATTGAGATGTTCTTCTTTTCATCTTCAGCTTTCATCTTTCCTAAACAGTCTGCCACTTTGTTCATAACTCTTAATAGATCCATTCTAGTGGCAAACCTGAAGAAGAAAATATTAAAGCCAACAGCCTTCATGTCTAAATCCTGGTTAAAGTTCCAAGCTATCTTCATGGTATCTTGCACAACATCACACCCAAACTGTCTAGGCGAGAGAATCTTCCCCACTAAGCTTCATTGGCCCTCCTCTACGATCTGATGTTTATCGAGAGAGTGTATCTTGATCTTCACTCTCTCCTTTTCAGTCAAGATTAATTTCGATTCCAGCTCCTCCATCCCTACCAGTAGATCTAAGAAAATTACTCAAAAAAAAAAAAAAAAAAACAAACAAACTCTATTGTGAAAACACAAAGAGAAACGAACCTCCAGTAAAGAGGAAGGACAAACTCCAGTACGGAGAGAGACTCCCACCTAGGAAAACCTAAAGACACAACTATGATACTTCAAAAGTTAGCCTTCGATATTTCTCCTCTTTTCTATCTCCAAAGAATCACAAAACCTTCAATAAAAGGTATTTACAAAATAGTTATTCATATGGTGAAAAATTAAAAATAGTAAATACTTATTTTTGTAAAAATTTAACAAGAATAAATTTACAAGTAAGGTAATTATTTAATCAATTTTATACTATTAAATTTATATTATAATTATGAATAACTAAGATATATTATATCGGAACATATATCACGGTGCACATAGCTGCAGACACCATAATATTTTAGGAGTTATATGTTCTCTTGACTAACTATAAATAATCTTATTACATTTTAAATTCTTAAAACTGTAAATATCTTTTTACCATAAATTAAATTATATTAAGTAAATAGAATTCATAAATCAAAAAATATTACAATTAATAACCTCGATATCCTATAATTCAAATATATGACACTACACACAATAATAATTCACTCCTATATGTGGAACATTAAATGATCATTAAAACAATAATTACAAAATAATTACTCTTATAATTAACAATTAAAAATTGAAAGATCTTATTCTTACAAATTTAATAACATTTAATTTATACTTAAAAAATATTATTTAATCAACTGTATATTAGTAATTTTATATTAACAAACACACTATATATAATATTTGTCAAACTCAACTTTTCGTTCCTACGTATATAAACGATCTCACATATTATTAACTACAACTATAATTATTCTTTATCCATAAATTAGAATGCTATTTCAATTCGACATTCCTATTATAAATAAGAATCCTATTCTGGTTCAATATCTTTAGATAAATAGTCTTATTCACAAGTCCAAATTTGTTGTCCTAATTTAATCTAACAGTTGTATTGCATATAATATTTACAGTTAATTTTTATAGTTAATAAATTTAAATGCAATACAACCGTTAGATTAGATTTGAGACGGTGGATGAGACAACATTTGGGAAAGTAGATTTAGACTTCCTATTCATTACCTTTCAAAATCTCTATCGCAAATTAAATAGTGTTGATTATAATTTATATTTTTATGAAATAAAAACTTACTCTTATAAAAAGGTAAAAGTACTAAAATGATTCTTGTACTCTAGATTATATTTCACTATGATTCTCATACGCTTCTATTATCAATATATAATCCCCATACTATATCTTGAGGATTATTGTGAGACTGTTTGATATGGCACAACGCAATATTATTATGAGATCCAAATAACTTCTATTTTTTGCAATCTTAGTCACATAATTAATTTTATAACATGCGACATCAACAAAATCCCACACACTTACATGGAAAATGGGACTAAAATGATCCCGCGTATATAGTACAAGGATCACATTGACAAAAGTGAGTAGAAAGCTAAAATGAAATATAATTAAGAATACAATGACCATCTTATTATGTTTTACCTTATAAAATTACAAAAAAAAATAGTTTTCTATTATAATATTTTTAATCTATGCCATTGCATTATTTAATAAACTTTATACCACTATTATATTATAAATTATTATTTTAGTGAATTTAATAACTAATTTCTTATTTCACTACACGTCTCTAACATAAATCTTCCTATTAACTAAAAATTAAAATTTCTACCATAAATTATACAATGTTGATTACAATTAATATTTTTATAAATTAAAAATATTCCACTTTTATAAAAATTATAATTTGCTATAATAATTTTTAAAGTATATACTACTGCTCATAAATTTTTTTTTATCAAATTTATGCTACTTTTGTTTTTTTGGTGCAACAATTTTATGTTACTAATCATATTACAAACTATTACTTTAGAGAATTTAATATTAAACTTTAATAACCAACATATTATCCCAAACGTCCCCTGGATCCAAATAAATAACTCTAGCTTTTGCAGCCATTTTATCTTAGTCCTATTAAATACTCTTTCCCTTCCAAATTAGATGAACCCCTCCCTATTTTTGCTACGTCCCTAAATAACTATTGCTCGTTCTTTGTAGCAACTTATCTCTTTCAATAATGACCAAAATCTCTTCCTCCCCCCTCCCTCCCTCTCTCTCTCTCATCAAGTATAGCAACGAAACTAAACAACTTATTAATTCTTTCTTAAGTTATCTGCACTCATGAAATTTGTTTTCGCACAAGAAGGTGATATAGAATGGTGTATTTTGCACTCACCAGGTTATTTGCATTGGGGAAATTAGGCATCAACTTTTTTTAGTAAAATAGCTTGAAGCAGGTCGTAACTGACAATAACCACAAGTTGAATGGTGCAATTTTATCGAAATACAAAAGCTAAGTTACAGTTTGAAAACGTAGTAAATTATTCATAAGAATTACTGCATTATTTTTGTGTATTATCTGTCCTATATAATGTCTTTTTATATTATCAATTCATCACTTGTATTCACTATTCATTTCATTTTTCTTGAAGTTATATACGAATATCACGCTGCATTTTTGGTTGAAGACATGCAAATTTGGTGTTATAGTTGTTTATACATATCATCCAACTGAATGCTACAAATTCTCCTCTGAATATGCGAAACAAATTAATTATTATTTATTAATCTTATGACATATTGGAGGAAGCTAATAAAAAATGAAATCCCATCACCTTAAATTTAATGTGGAAAACAGCCCATCCTATAGTATAAATTCAGTTAATCTTAGCTAGCTAGCGTTTTAGCGATGTTATGTGGATATCTAAGCTAATATAACCAAGAAGTATCTTACAATATTTAGGGATAAATGCATAATTATCTATTGCATGTACTATGTCTTTTTTTACAAATACATTATTGTACTGATTTTTTTTATAAATTAATCAATGCACCGTATACTTTTAACAAACTCATCATTATACCATATTTTATTTACGAATTCATCATTGTATCATACAATTTTTACATGAATAGTCTTTTAAATTAACAAAAAAAATGATTAATTATTAAAAATATATGGTACATTGATGAGCTTGAAATTTTTTTTAGTACAATAATATATTTGTAAAAAAGGACATGGTACAGTGAGCAATTATGCATTTAACCGACAATATTTATTCCTTATTGGAAGTGGCATTTACTTAATGTCTTTACTTTCTTTTTTAGCTAAAGGGCAAAATAGTTTTATTCCGTAATACAAATTTTGATCCACAAATACAATTGAAATATCAAAAATGGAGACTTGGATATTCTGATAATACATATTTTGATCCAATAATTCGATTGGAAAAACCTAAAACAAACATTGGAAAAAAAAAGTGTATATATTAAACAATAAAAAAATATGATTATATGAATATGCCTCTTTTAAGCCCTCAACATCATAAGGGTTGAATTACCCACATTAAAGTTCATATGCCAAATCCGCCAACAATTTCTAAAGCAGAATTGTACCTAGGCTTAAGTGTGCAGACTTCTTTAATATAAGATTCTGCCACATTAGTATCACATATTGTGTAATGTTATGGGATTCATGTTTAAAGAAATAGAATTTTATTAGGTGCAAAGGTTACAAACATCTATCTCAATTATTTGTTAAATCCATCAGTACAGTACATGTTGGGACCAACCCGACTATTAACAAAGACCAAATTTTGTCTTCAGCTCAGAATACGTCAGCTAGAGCGAGCTCACCTGAAACATGGGCAACATGAGGGGTTTGTTTCCTCGTTCCCCTCTCCGATACTTTAGTTAGTGGAGAGATTAAGGTGATAATATGGGTTTAAGATAGAGAGGGAGAGGTATACTGGGAGTTTTTGTGAGCATATTTGGGCAGAGTTTTTGGCTTTCTTGTTTTTGGAGCGGGATCCCCCTCATTTGTGCAAATGAGGTGGTATTTGTAGAATTTGCATTGGTCCATAGCCCGATAAAGTAGGCATTGCATGCCTTACTTGAGTTGACAGAGTTGTCGGCATTAAGCGGCTGATTGGACGCTGTCTTGGAACTTGTTTATGGCCTTTGGGCCACTGGACCTGAACCAGGCTAAGTCAGGCCCAATCGATGGGATGGATTGGGCTTGCTAGCTAGGAAGGCCTGGGCCCAAGGCGCATAGTTTGAAAAGTCTTTGACAGCATTGGTCCGGCCAGACAGAGATGGGTACCAGCTCCTTTCGGGGGTCGAGAGCCGGGCTCGGTCCTTCTTTGAGCGAGACGAATTGCCAAGTTTTGAGAGTGGCCGATCATATGAGTTGCCACGTGGGATGCCACATTACCCTGATTAAGGCTAAGGTGAAAACCCTAACCCTAATTTGGAACGATCTCCATCAATGGCCCCCAGACCGATAGGGTACTTTAGTGTGTCGGCGGGCTCTGAGTCCGATCGTCTTTTGGATATCCGTAATGAAAATTTCACAAGTTTGCAAAGGGCCGGGATCAAGGCCGCTCGGATAAGTCTCTAGTGTCTTGTGTACCGTTTGAATTTTTTCCCTACTCCTTGTATTCTGCGCATGCACACGTCTTTTTAGAGCATTTAATGAGACGTCCCTTCGTACATCCTCTGATGCCATTACTATTTCCATAATAATTATTTTTTCAGATGTTATACAGATACGAGTGTCATGAAATAACCGTTGGATTTATCGAGGGGAGCCCCAATCGTCTGATTGGGGCATGTATAAAAGGGGTCGAGTGTCTCCCTTATCATTTTCCCATTTCATTTGAAGAGATTTGCAGTCATTTGCCGGAAAGTTCTTAGGTCGCTGGAAACTTCATACTTTCTTCAAACTTTTTACCAAGTAAGCGCTCCTCCTTTTCCTTAGCTTTAACTTTCTTAGACCTTATTAGATAGCTCAGGACAAGTTTTTTAGGGTAGTCAACATTGTTGAGGAGGAGGAAGCGGCAGTTACAAGATATGCCGCTGTGGGTGTCGTTGGTTCTCGGTCGTAGAAGGCAGCGAGATCTAGCAGCAGAGTGGTGGTTCCGCCGAAGGACTTGCCCAGAGATCAGGCGAGTCTTGGTGAAGTAGACGACGGAGAAGCCCGATCAGATGATAGGTTAGGCGATGAGGTTGATGACATCGGGGGCAGGTGGACTACGGAACTAGGTCCGCCACCTAGATTGTAACATGGAAAGTACCCTGACTTCTCGCCGGCTAGTGGCCATTAGAGAAGAGTAAATGACCCCGGAGGATTACGAGTTTAGGCTCCCGAGGGTCGGGGAGTACATGCATAGTAGACTGGACAGGCTTTTAGTAAGTATTAGTGAGCACCATCTGAAGGGGGCTTAGGTTTCTACTGCACCCCTTCATTTTTGACATCTTGACCTTGTTGGGGGTTGGCCTCGACTAGCTGACCCCCAACTCGTATGTGCAGATCATGGGCTTTTTAGCCTTGTGCCATCGCATGGGTGTGGAAGCCCGTACAGACTATTTCTGGCACACGTTCTCGGTCCTCGGTCGGAGGCCTCTTTCTGGTCAATCAACAAGAGACCGGGAAGCCCGAAGTGGATCGCCCCAGTGTCGAAGCACAAGAAGTGGAGATCGGAGTTGTTCTTCATTGTGGGGGCCGATCTAGTAGGTTTGCTCGAGTGGGGAAGGCCGTATAAGATGGTATACCACTCTCTGATGCAGTTGAGCGGGGCGCAGCTGGAGGAGTACAATATGTTGGCCATGATGGGCAAGGCGGGGAGCCCCTGGCCGTATACCATGACCCGGGACAATTCCTGGCTGATAGAGTATAAATTTAGGTTTAGGGCTTTACTTGTGTTCCTGTATTTTGTCTTTTCAGCCAATTCAGTTGCCTGACCCCATATTCGTGTCTTTTGCAAGTGTCAACGAAGATAAGCTTGCTCTAGCTAAGAAGATGACGATAGATGAGAAGGCCAGACAGGCTGGCCCAGGCTACCTGAGCTCAACTGCTGGTGGCCGAGCCGCCCCGTCTGGTGGAGTGGTGATCGGGCCGAGGATGACCCGCAAGACTTCATCTACTGGCAGTCCTACTAAGGAGGTGGGGCCAACTAATAAAGGGAAAACTATGGAGGCTGATAAAGGGAAAGCGGCCGATAAGGGAAAAGTCGTGGTGGCCTCTGTAGAAAAGGGTCATATGGAGAAGAGGCCTGCTGGGGGCCAATGCCACTCAGATTCCCATAAAAGGTCGAGGGCCATTGACGGGCCCAACTTGGTAAATGTCTGATCGGTGCCTGCCGGGAGCTCTGTGCTAGATACCAACTGTGGGAAGGCTACCATCCAGGCCCTTTTAAGGAATCTGCTTTTGGATGGGGACAGGGCATAGATGGGCTCGGTCGCTTATCCTAAGTCTGCCATGAATGCCGCCTTCCGGATAGTATAGGTAACATACTTGTTTTCCTCCATGTTTAGAACACATTATTTCTTTTCTTGACTCTGTCCGATGTGTTGTTGCATTAAGGGGGCCAACCTTGTAGTGGAGACCGCGGGCGGGGCTACTCAGCAAATCTGGGGCCTAAAGCAGCTGCTGAAGGAAGCTAAGGAGGGCGCTGTTAAGGCTGCTACCGAGGAGGCCGCCAGGAGGGAGAAAGAGATCTCCCAGGAGTTAGAGGCCGCTGGGGCACGGGCCTTGAAGGCTGAGGCTACCATGGTGTCTCTCAACAGGCAACTCGAGGCCGAGTGGGATGCTTGGAAGAGCAAGGAGGCCGGCCACAAGAACGAGCTAGAGTTGGCATCCGCAAGGGTAGAGAAGGTAGTGGAGGAGTTCCAGGGCTCGGTGGCTTGTAAGTAGATGATCCTTCAGGCCTCCACTGGTCAGTTCCTAGAAGGATTCGGACGAGCGGCCACCGAGGTACCAGAACGGACCTCGACATAAAAGAAGTCATGGACCTTCTGGAGGACCCAAAGACCGTCGATTCTGAGCTCGAGGCTGGTTGGCGAGCAACCTGCTAGGGGAGCTGTCAAGGAGCCTGCTGGGATGCCTTTGGAGGAAGGGGAACTACTTGATCTGCTTTCGGCTGGGAAACACGCTTAGCGAAGTACTTGTCATCAAACTTTTTAGCATTAACCCCAGGAATATCAACCTTGGTGGAAGTTACAATGACATGTGCTTCGTTCGGGCCACTGGCCAAAAGTCGACGAGCAATTTACCGCCGGCCTCAAGCAAGGCGATTCAGATGTCCCCAAGGTCAGGTTATGGAAAATTAGGATAGGGCGATGAACCTTCTCTGTAAATAGATTTTGTAATTCTTTCGAATTGTTAATGATATTTAAGTCTGAATTCCATTATAATTCTTTCGAATTGTTAATGAAATCTTAATTTGAATTCCATTGTAATTCTCTCTGCTCTGATGCATGATGAATGCCCCTTCGACTTAGTGAATGTTTGAAACTAATAAATTTGATAAATTTCACTAAGTGTTGAGCCCAGTAATTAAATAAGACTTAACTCTTTCAAACGGAGTCTGGTCGATAAATTATAATTTATTTTGACAATATTTATAAGTGTAAACAACTCAGGACGTGATAAAGATTGATAAAATCTGGTAAAATCCACCAAGTGTAAACAGCTCAGAATTTTGAACAATAATTTAGCAAATGTTACCCAGGTGAATGAAAGAGCCAGTTTGTTTTTGAAATACCGGTAGGATATATGATCCCTGATTTTGAATTAAATTGGGCTGTTTAATTAAGTCGTAGTAACCCGAGCGACTATCCTTAGTATACTCCCCATTTTGACCATGCTTATGGTTTACCTTAGGCATGGTGAAACTTTAGGAGTGACTGTGGGAGTAGTGCCAAGTTAAGGGTTGAAATTGCCCCCCAGATCGGTCAGATAGCACCGGTTATGGTTAAGCATGTATTGTGATTATGTTTACTTATGCACCTGGGCCGAGTGTTTGAAGCGCGCGGGTTGAAAGTGAAACATAAGTGCGATTAGTTTACTCGCCTCTCGGACTAAGTGTATTTAGCAGCGCGGATGAGCCGTATAAGTGAAATGTAAGCATGGTTAGTTTACTCGTGCCCTTCGGACCAAGTGTTTTTGGTCATGCAGATGAGGCGTATAAGTGAAACATAAGCATGAGTCATTTGATTATGTTCAAAGACGTTTTTTATTTGCAAGAAAGTTTGTCGTATGTGGGCAAGCAAGCTGTTACAATGCATGGCCATGCAATAAAAATTGCCCTACCGAAAAAGTTTGTCGGATGCGAGCAAACTGTTAATGCTTCGTCGTGCAATGAAAATTGCTTGACCAAAAAAGTTTGTTGGATGCGAGCAAACTGTTAATGCCTGGTCATGCAATGAAAATTGCCCGACCAGAAAAGTTTGTCGTATATGAGCAAACTGTTAATGCGTGGTCGTGCAATAAAAATTGCCCTACCATAAATACTTACAGGTAGCACTTCTTGAGGTGGATAGCGTGCCATAGATTGTGTTGTTCGTAGCCATCCATGTCTTTGAGGGAGTATGTACCCGGGCGAAGAACTGTCGAGACCAGGTAGGGGCCTTCCCAATTCAGGTGCAGCTTGCCTTACTCGGTCAGCCTGGAAGCGATGGTAGCTCGAAGAACAAGATCTCTGGACTCGAATCATCTGGTCTTGACCTTAGCATTATAATATTTGGTTGTCTGCTACTTGAGCTGAGCCATACGCAAGACTACAGTGTCCCTTGCTTCTTCCAAGAAGTCGAGGTCTACCCAGGCGACACTATTATTGAGGATTTCATCAAAATAGAGCTGTCGGGGGGTATCGCCCTTCTCAATTGGGATGATTGCTTCAAATCCATAAGCCATCTTGAAAGGTGTCTCACCAGTAGTGGACCGAGGGGTGGTACGGTAGGCCCATAGGACGGTTGTCAGCTCATCATACCATCTTCCTTGGTTGCCCTCCAACCATCAACGGATTCTGCTTAATGTGATCCGGTTTGTGACTTTTACTTGGCAGTTGGCTTATGGGTGCTTAACGGCCGCTCAATGATGCTTGATACCCATACCAGCCAAATATTCTTCGAAGTTTTGATCGATGGACTGTGTGTCATTGTCAGAGATGAGGAGTTGGGGGATGTCGAATCTAATTACTACCTCGTTTTTAAAGAATTGTTGACATGCCCGCGCGGTCATCCATTTTAGAGGCTTGGTTTCCCCCCATTTAGTCATATAGTTGACCGCCACAATGACGTATCGAAAGCTTCTGAACAAAGTTGGGAATGGCCCCATGAGGTATATTCCCTATACTACAAATGGGATGGGAACCATGATGGAGGAGAGTTGCTCTGGCATCTGCCGTGGAACATTGGCGTGGAGTTGGCAGGCTTTGCACTTTTTGACAAAGTATTGGGAGTCTCGCAACATGGTTGGCCAGTAGTAGCAGGCCTAAGTGATTCAGAAGAGTAGAGTTTTTCCTCCGATGTGGCTGCTATAGCTTCTGCTACAGCTGCAGCTGTGTACTTATTCGAGGATGGTCTCAACTTGTGATGGGCTAACACACAAGAGGAGCAAAGCAATGAACCCTCGTTTGTATAGTGCGTCGTCCATCATCACAAATAAGGTTGCCTTGAACTTCAGTCTTCTGGCTTCGGTCTTGTCGTCCGAGAGGATCCTATGGTCTAGGTAGGCAATCAATGGGGCTCGCCAGTCGGGGGCCTCGGATTCTACAAGGACTTAGGGCTCCTCGATACTTGGTCGGTTCAGAGTGTCCAGGTATATAGCTCATTCAAAGGTGATTTGGCCGGTTGTTGCCAGCTTTGACAAAGTGTCAGCCACGGTGTTTCCTTCCCTAAGGATGGCCTGGATGGTGTAGGAGTCGAATGTAGCCAGGAGGGAGTTAGATTTGGCTAGGTATTTCACCATTCTGGGGTCTACCGCCTGGTTGTTACCAACTTTGACAAAGTGTCAGCCACGATGTTTCTTTCCCTAAGGATGGCCTGGACGGTGTAAGAGTCGAATATAGCCAAAAAGGAGTTGGATCTGGCTAGGTATTTCACCATTCTGGGGTCTACTTCCTAGTAGTCTCCCGTGACTTATTGGACGACCAGGGAAAAGTTACTGTCGATCTTCAAATTCTTCGCTTGCAATTGTCAGGCGAGGCATAGCCCTGCTAGTAGGGCCTCATACTCGGCCTCGTTGTTGGTGGAGGGAATATTGAAACGGATGGCTTATCGTACTTTGAATCCCTCTGGACTTATAAGGATCATTCCCACGCCGGAGGCCTTGGAGGTTGACGAGTCGTCAACGGAGAGCCTCCATAGTTCCATGGATTCCTCATTCGGACAGTCGGCCTCTATTGTAGGAGGTTGGGGATCTTCTAGGAAGCCGTACTCTACGACGAAATCCATGAAGACTTGTCTTTTGATGGCTTTCCAAGGGAGGTACTAGATGTGAAATTGGCCTAGTTCGACAGCCCAACCAACAAGGTGACCAGAAAGCTCGGGCTTATGGAGGATTTTTCGTAGCGGCTGGTCGGTCAGCACGTTGACGGTTCTCCCTTAGGAGTATTATCTGAGCTTCCGGGCAGCTATCAGAAGTGCTAGTGCGAATTTTTCCATATTGGGGTATCTGGTCTCGGCGTCCTTAAGGGCATGGCTGACGTAGTAGATTGGATGTTGCCCTTGGTCTTCGCGGACGAGAATAGCCCCAACTGCCCGGGGAGTGGTCGCCAGGTATAAGTATAGATCTTCTTCCGACAGTGCATGAGAAAGCAGAGGGAGCGAGGCCAGGTACGTCTTCAAGTCTTCGAAGGCCCTCTGACACTCGGATGTCTATTCGAAGTTTTTGCCCCCCTTGAAGGATTGGAAGAAAGGGAGGCACCGTTCGGCTGAGCAGACAATGAATCGCCTAAGAGCAGCAATCCAACCGGTCATCCTTTGTAATTCTTTGATGGTCTGAGGAGGAGACATGTTGAGGATAGCTTGGATTTTCTCAGGATTTGCTTCGATGCCTCTTCTACTAACCATGTAGCCAAGAAAATTACCGACGCGGACGCCGAAAATGCATTTGGCCAGGTTAAGCTTCATCTTGTGGGCCCAAAGGTTGTCGAAGCATTCGCACAGGTCGGTGAGATAATCGACTTCTTGTTTGTTTTTAACGATCATGTCATCAACATAGACTTCCATATTTTGGCTGAGCTAGGGAATGAATACCCTGTTGACGAGTCATTGGAAGGTCGCTCCTACATTGATGAGGCCGAATAGCACTACCTTGTAGGTGTACACCGCCCGATGTGTAACGAAGGTGGTCTATGACAAAGGCATCATCGTGGGGATGGCATATGCCATCATAGTCGGCACTGGAGAAGGTGACCAGCTAAGCACAAGAGGTCTTCATCCATTTGGTGGGGAAGTCGATGTTGTAGATGCTCCTCTTGTAGTTCTTCCGTGCAAAGTTGGATGGTCCGCCTGCACCCGAGCGGCCATAAATCTCGTGGATTGTGGGACCTGGGGGCGGGAACATAATATGGGCTGGGATTTGAGGGGCTACCACAAAGTGTGGTATTTTGCCCTCCTGCACTATCTGCTCACGATAGTTTATGAGGGAGTAACATTTGTTGGTAGTATGGCCGTAATCCTCGTGGAATTCACAGTACCTTGATCTGTCCTGTTTGTTTTCTAGGACGGTCATCTTCTTGGGTGTCCTGAACCCTACTTCATTTCTGATGGCAGCCAGGATGGTGGGGCGGGCCATATTGAGCGGGGTGTATTCCTTGGCCAGGTTCCTCTTAGGCCACTTGGGTACTCGGGGAGAGCTGGGCTCACTCCTCTTGGGTTGTGGCTCCTCCGCTGGCTTTAAATTGGTGTGGGCTACATGGTACAGGTTGTAGTCACCAAGCTCGCTCTCGATCCTGATTTGCACATCTGCCCGGTGTAGGATGTCATAAACGTCGGACGGGGGTGAGCTAATCAGGTCCGCCAGGAGGGCGCGGGATCTTTGTCTATGGAGCCTAGCTCGCAAGAACATCTCGGCCTTCTTTCGATCTAGTTGAGCGACCTGGGCTATAGTGCTATTGAAATGTTCAATGAACTCTTTGAGCAGTTCATTATCCCTCTGAATGACTCTTGTGAGGGTCGGTGTTTGTAACGGCTCATAGGCACTGCCGTTGAATTATTCTATTCGTCGAAATTGCCGACAGTCCTATGTGGCAGGTGCTTGATGAACTGCACCGTCGCTCCCGCTAAAGTGGTAATGAACATTGTGTAGAGGGTGGGATACATGTGCCCATAGACTCTCATCTTGGCCTCGTAGTTCGTTATGTGGTCAAACGGGTCCTTGAGGTCGTCATATATGGGTAGGTTAAGGGGGAGTCCAAGGTGAACCCTCTTCACTCTTTTTTCAATCTCTTAGGTGAGAGGACAAGTAGACACCCGCTGCTTCGGCATTAGCCCCTGGTCGGCTAATATTTTTTCAAATGAATCAATCTTCCTTTTATACTCCTCCAGTTCCCTTAGCTCAAGTCGTTCGGGTGACCGGGAGTACGCTTACCTGTTCTGATGTGAGTGATGTGGCACTGATGTCGAGACTCAGCTGTCAGGGAGTAGTGGTGTGTAGGGGAGCGGGGGTGCTCACATTGGCCACCAGTTTGAAGAGACTGGTCGTCCTCCATTATGCGTTTGCCTTCAGCTTCTCGATCTTGAGAGTAATATTGTGCTGGTCTTGGAGCAACTTTGTTAGCCTCTCATTCTCGCGGGACTTGAGGAGATCTCGAGCATCTTTGTGCTCTTCGACTTCCTTCGATCATTTATACTCGCGTCTCCTTTGCGCCCAGGAGCGATGTTGGGAGTCGACTATGGTTGCCTCATAGGTGCTTTCCCCTGAGTTGACTTAGGCATCAAGCTGGTTGTCTAGGGGTCTGGGTGTTAGGTTTCGGATCAAAAATCAATACAGAATTTAAAAATAATTTATCCGAATCCCAAGAACCATGTGTATATTGAAACTGAAATACAAGTTCGATTATACCTGAATGAACTTCGATGGAGATGAGAAGAACAGTTGTGTCTGGATCAGCGTGTCAATCGTCACGCCTCTACTGGTATTCGCACACACGAACTGAGCCCGAGCCTTGTGCATGCTAGTGCAGTTCTTCGATTTTCTTCTCTCTAAGTCTCTTAACCTCACGGTGATTAGGATTATGACGAAAGAGGCATATCTATCTCTATTTATAGTCTACCCCTTTTAATTAGAGATAGAACAAGGAAACCCTAACTGTTAGGCCTAATATATTATAAGCCCAGTTCGCTTAGTGTACGACCCTGTAGGTTCACGTAACATTAGCAGTAGGCCTAAAACTCTTTTTCAACCTACAAGTTATAAGCGGTCTCTAGTAAGACATTATAACTACCTAAGTTAGGTGAAGGTCGGTTATTTTGACACAACTTTATCCACAACTAATAATAAAGTACAATTTATGATTGGACCAAAGGACATACCACTAACATTGGGAATCATCGTATGTGCTCTTCCAGCACCTAGCATGTAAGAACCCAAAAATTTTATGAGCGATTAATAAAATACAAATATTCTCTGATGATACCTAGTAGAATTATTTTGCGTCACTACGTTTCAAGAAATTGAATTAAAATAGTAATATACTGACCAAGGGCATTTTGGTCATTTTGACAATCATTATGCCCAAGGGCATTTTGGTTATTTTGACACTTGTTATGTCCAAAGACATTTTAGTTATTTTGACAAGTGTTATGCTTAAAGGCATTTTAGTCATTTTGACAAAAGATATGGCCAGAGGCATTTTGGTTATTTTGGAAAAAATTATGCCCAGGGACATTTTGGTCATTTTGACCGAAAGTTATAAAGTGATCAGAATCACAAACCGATCAGAGATCTGGAATCAGCGCGAAAAAATGGTAACCCAAAACGCCGTCGAATTTTTGATTTGACCTAGTTCATAGTTTAGTTTTTGACCGGAGTGTGGTATGGAAAAACGGACAGCGCCTTTGGAATCGCAGCGTGCCAAAACGTAGGAATAAAATATAATATTGCATTTTTCAAATTTTAACTTTTTAAATTTTTATTTCATTATTAAATTATTTGGCTCGTGAATCGAGGCAAAATAATAGCTTGAAATTTAAATTCCAGCTCAATTGACCAAGTGGGACCCACATGCACAGTTCTCCAAACTTTTTGTCTTTTTCCTATTTTTCTCCCTTTCCTTTCTGATCTTTGCAGTTTGCCCCCCAACTTTTTCCTGCAATTTTGACTTTGCCAAATCTGTAATCCATCCCTTTCAAGCATCAATTCTAGTTTATAAATGTTACATTGGGTCTATATAACACGGTAAAACAATCCTTTATTTCACTAGAACAGCCGCGGAGCTTAAAAATCCAATTTTTACTTTTTCTTTTTTTTCTTGGCTCGGTAAGATTCAAGAACCAAATTTGTTGTTGTTTAATCCAAATTGATCATGGCAATAGCTTCCTGGGGTTCCATAGATAGTGATAGGCCTTTAAAACACACTTTTTGGTTGGATTTCGGCTACTATTTAAATCGATGAACAGTCAGTCAAAAGCCCATATTTTTTTGCAATTAATCAATGTTTTTAGGGTCGGTTGACGGTCCTATAATGTTCCTTACGTCCCGAGGATGATCTTCATAATTTTCAATTGATTTTTAGCAACCTTTTTAAACATAATCCGAGCTTGCCGGAATTCTCACCGCCGGCCATGGCTTCCCTTGCTGTGGCCAGGGAAGATGAAGTTGAATTCCAGAAAACAGACCTTTAGCTCACTGGGATGGTATTTTTAATGGTTTCATCAATGTGTTACACGCGAATCTCGACCCCCCCCCCCCCCAAATTAATTTTAATGTGTGTGTGTGTGTGTGTGTGTGTTTGGCCGTACGGGTCTGCCGCCGACATCCCCTCGGCTGGCAAACATGGCCACCGGCGATAGTTGAGGAAGAAAATCAACTATTCTGTTTCTATTTTTGGCAACAGTTACTATTATGTATATTATTGTTTACATTATTAATCTTAATATTATTATTAATATTTTATTATATTAGTATTTTCATAATAGTTATTATTATTATTATTATTATTATTATTATTATTATTATTATTATTATTATTATTATTATTATTATTATTAC